>JAJOOH010005468.1:0-52771 GCA_029582605.1 Solanum gracilifrons
TATATATAAATATAGTAACAACTTAAATTCACCAATATCAAGTAACAAATAGGGAATCAACACAAATATAATCTACTAAGTTTGGAAAAGACTAGGGGTATGTGTATAACTGATATGCTGGCATTTGATGACACATTTTATGCTTTAAGCTATGAATAATTATGAGTTATTAAGAAAGATAGTGTCTTTTGATAGTTTTCAACCGTCACTAAAATATTTTAGACCAACGGCCACACTAAATCTGGTCAACACTTGTAAAGTGTTGCCTAAAATATTTTTGGGGACATTTTTAAAGCGTAGCCCAAGTTTTTAACTTTTGGCTTCGATAATATTGGCAACACTTGTAAAGTGTACCCTTTAATGGTATAGGCTACACTTTATAAGCGTTGTTACAGTATGATATAATTGGCAACAACTATTTATATATATGACAACACTTTTAAATTGTTCTATTTTTATAATTGTAAAAACAACAAAGTGGCCTTAAAGTTTTCACTGAAATATCATATTCCCTTAAATATTTTTAACTCTCCCTCCTATTTTTATTGTGCAAAAGAAACAATTCATAAAATATAAAATAGAAAAAACATAAAACATAAAAAATTCACAGATTTTAGGTCTCACGGACGCTTTTTTATCTCCAAGTCTGAAATTTCTTGAAGATCATTTCAGATCCCTCACATATTTCTTGTTGAACGATGCCTTTAAGATTTTTCAGTTTCATGGTTGTTCACCTATGACATACAAAAATCTGACATATATTTCTCGTTGTTCATCAAGGACAGAACAAAATGCTGCACTTGAGAAGATGATGTCTTAAAGCTTCATCATACTGAAAGGATTTTGTTGGAATAGGGTTTATCAGGTAATAAATTCTATCTTTGAAAGTCTACATTTATGACATCTAGGTTTATTTCATGCGTGGGGTTACACATATAGCTTTACGGTTTTGATATTTTTGTGTTGTTGATACGATTTTTATTTTATTTTGGTAGTCTAGCTCGTAGTTGTATCACCCACATCAGTTGATTATTTGCCCCAATTTTCTCTTTTTGATTTGTGAGTTTCCCTTAAACCCACTGCAATTTTGGAGATTTAAGAAGAAACAAGAGAGTAGAACCATATTATCAATGATACACCTAAGTGTTAAAGGTGTTGTCTTTATACTGGTATTTTCCTCTATTTATAGTTTATGTTATTGGGTATTAGTGAAAATTTTAAATGTTTGAACCAAGGCTCTTTCTTGATGCACGTAGAACTTTCTTTTTTAGGTTTAGTTTTTGTCTCAAAATTAGAGTTTGTTAGCATGAGATTTTTCAAGATTCATGTATTTAAATGATTCTTCATATGAATGTCATTGGGGAAATAAATCTTTTCAGACTATTTAGAAACTTGGATTTTCAGTTTAGTGTAAGATTGTTGAGATTCTATAGTTTCAAATTAATCCTTGTTTAAATACTTCTAAGAGAAAACTGGTTAATTTGGAATGAAATGAACTCAATTGGATCAGAGAGGATATTGAAGATTCATATAGTAACCCCAATTAGTTTGGGATTGTGGCATAGTTGATTGACTGATCATTGATATTCGTTTGAATGATTGTGAACTACTCAGTTAAGTTGTTGGTGGGAT
Organism: Solanum gracilifrons; assembly: GCA_029582605.1. NCBI lineage: Eukaryota > Viridiplantae > Streptophyta > Magnoliopsida > Solanales > Solanaceae > Solanum > Solanum gracilifrons. Next base: position 1,633 of record JAJOOH010005468.1, read on the forward strand.
TGTGGAGTAGTTATTATCTGCTATGTTGATCTTGTAGACTTTGACTATGCTGCTAGTTAGGCTCATACTTGTTGCATTAATCACTAAATAAGTATGATAATTTCTTTTTATTAGATTGATGAGCCGATTAAAGATGAAATCGTCCATGATAATGTAGGTTTCATGTAAATCTTATAAATATTATGTTTTTGTTGCTTCACCTTTATTAGTTTCTAAAATTCTAGCTTCTTAGATTGACTAGAAGGGATTCTATCTTGTAGTATTATTAAACCCTTAGTTAACAGAGAATTCATCTTTTTCCAATAGAAAATTTAGGATTTCTCTTTTTCTAAAGGCAAATCAGACCAATCGAGGGTTTCTCTTTGCACAATTTCAGACAAATTCAAAATTCTGAAGGGTTTCTACTTCATCAGGTAAATCATATGAAATTGTTATTGTTTTCTTTACCTTGATAAACTTTTGTATCCTAGATCTAAAAGGTTTTCGTGTTATCATGTAAAATGACAAATTTCTATATCAAAATTGATGAACCTTTTGTATCTAAAAGAGCTTCTATGTTAACAAGAAAGACTCAAAATGAATCCCGTCTTTGTTGAGAAGGAATAGAAGTGATTAAAACAGGGCTAACAGGACAACTCTCTTGGTTATCTTTAATGAAGAGAGTTTTGAATTGAAAAATTATGGTAATTTGAACATGTTTTTAGCATTCATTCTACCTAAGCACTGTAAATTGGTTAGCTTTTGACGAGTATCATATAATTTTCTTAAACCACCAATAGTACTTTGCTGAGAGGACAATGGTGTTTTAATTCTATTTTGATTGATTGTATGTTCACAAGATGTTTACAGAATATAATGTGTCTGCAGCCCTTTTAAACTAGTAATGATATGTATTACTGAAGTTGTTGAGCTTGTCTAAAAATAGGAGCACTTAAAATCTGATTAAACTTGCCTACTCTAGATCATGGTAACAATTTTTCTTCCTAATTTTAGAACATGGAAGGCTATATAACACTTGAAGTAAAATTAGTGATTTTTTCTTAAAATCAGGTTTCCAGTAAACCTTATCACAGGACTCTGTTAACCCTTGAATACTTCCAGTGTCTTGATAAATTTCATAACTTCTTCTTATTCACAATCCATATTTAAGTAAAATTTTACCCTTGAGGATCCCATGTTACAACTAATCTTGCATCAGGTCAGGGATAACTTAGAATGTAATAAACTCTATGAAGCTTTAAGCTTTTTGATATGATCGACTATCTATTATTGGATCATTGTAATGTTTTCTTCAATGTTCAAACATGATAGTAGATGTTTGATACTTGACTGTGTGTGTCAATGTTATTAAAAGTGAGTGCTTCGTCGCTTAAAGTGAGAAGCAAAGCAAAGTGAAGTTGTATCACTTCTTTTGCAGTGAAGCGAAGCTATGGTAAGAAATCAAGGCTTCAGTCCCAGAAGCGAGAAGCGATTTCTCACTTTTTTGCTTAAGCGAGGTTGACAGTAACTAGGGCTTTTCTTTATTTCGTAAAAATACTTTGTGTCTTCTTTACAAACATTTCCCTCTAGTTCACTTCTCTTGATGCGACACTCTTTCAAGTGACTGCAAGTTAAGTTTTTCATCTCTTCCTCTTTTTTTTACTTCTTTCTCTGTTTTGCAATATAATCTTCTTTGTTTTTTTCTTTCAGTTCCAATTTTTTTTCTCTTCTTTGTATTGCTTTCTCTGTTATGCTCTATTTTTGGTCATATTCTGCAGTTTTCCCTCTGTTCTATAATTATTTTTGATGTTCCTTCTCTGTTTTCACTGTTCCTTTTTTTTTTTTGGGTAAATTATATTTACTTTTAAATTTAAGAATTGAAAGATTTGCTAAATATGTTATTTTTATTGAGTTCTTGGTTATTTATCTATGCATATTTGATATTTTTGTTTTTGTACTAAATAACGCTTTAGTTGAAAAAGGTGTGCGCTTTGCTTCACGCCTCTTGCTTTTGTGAAGCAAGCCCTTGTCGCCTTTTTGGCTTCTTGCCCTTCAAAACATTAGTCTGTGCATAAGAAGTAGATTTTATAATTTTGGACATAATTTTAAACAACTGTAAAAGATTTTCACACTATATTGTACTATTAGTCTTCGAAAAAATGTGTTTGAACTTCTTTAAAATGTTGCTTTCAATCTCCACCTGCTTCTTGATAGAATTTCATAATCTGAATTAGTTCATTTAAATTCCCTAATTGGTAAGGATATATTTGTGGGCATTAGTTCTTTGCTTAAATGAAGTCCTAAGTTGTTTCAGCACTTCAACACTTTGTCAATTTTTCTTCGGCCAAAATCATCCTCGATATCTCATCTCGCTTCATCAACTCTATAGTAGGTAGGCTTTGGATATTTCTGCAAGTTTCAGCATTTACTAGAAACAACCTCTCTTTTCTCAGATGGTAGAGTTTGAGTGACGACAAAGGTAAGCTAAAGCTTGACCATGCTTAGGATTATGTTATGTTTTTCTTGAATATGTTGAATTCTCTCTGATTCTTATATTCGTAGGATGGTTTGATTGTCAAACATTTTTTATTTTGTTAAAACTTCTATTTGACTAAGGTTGTTATTTTTTTGTAGTTAGATAACAGTTGAAGTAAATTAAGTAAAGGAAAGTAGAATGAACTACAAATTAAGGAAATTTGAATAAGTTTTGAGCATTCATTTAACTTAAGTGTATAACTAATTACTGTGCAAAACGAATTTGATGATGAGTATATAAATTCACTCATGAAACTTCAACTTTTAATCAATTGAATTCGATTTGCTCACTTTCTTTCTTAGTTGTGCCTATCCTATTAATTTTACTTATTTTTCCTTAGAAGTATAGTCAACATTCAAAAATAATTATGGAGGATTCAAGGTTTGATTTGGCTTAGCATAAGTGCCATGACTAGGTAAGAAATTGTTATCATCTCATAACACATTATTATGATTACTTACTCATGACTTTTAAAATTTATTTGTGAAGTAGTTAATGATTTCATGATTGTTTACTGAAAGTTGAAATACCAATATTTATTATTAGGCATTCAAATCTTCCATCTAAGGATTGGATGGATTTAGCAAGGTATAGCAAAGAGTATATTGATGGTGTTGAATCATTCCTAGATTTTTCTTACTCTTATGGAGATCCTCAAGGTGAGGAAATTTAGTGTCCATGTGCAAAGTATTGTAATATTCGTTGGACTCGAAGGAATGTAGTGTATGATGATCTAATATGCTATGGATTTGTTAAAGGTTATACTAGATGGATCAATCACAGGGAATGGGATATCAAGTTGAATGTTGACTATGATATTGATTACTCACGTGATGACATTAATCGGTTTCTGGAAAATAACGGATACGCAATGAACATGATATTCAGGATCTACCAAATTGCAAACAGGTAAAGAGGAAATCGGTCATACCAGCTACTAGTCTTGATCAGTTTCAGAAAAAATGAGGGATACACATAGGTGATGAAACTAAATGTGGTAACCACACAATAATTGATGTCGAATTTTTGCATGCTCCTATTATTAATGAACACAATAAAGGATTGTATGATCTTGTGGATCAAGATGAACTCGGAGGGGATGAATATGTTGTAGAAGAGGAAATTGACATTGATTGTAGTACAATAGGTATATCTTTAACCTTGTAAGATTTATTACTCGTTATAAAAGAAATTTCTTATTTCCTGGCTGTTACATCAATCTAGAAATATCGAAGCCAAGAAAAATTTAAGGACAAACAACATGTAAGAATATTCACGCAAGAAATTTGGAAGAAAGAAAGGAGGTGACATTTGATAAAGGACAAGTAGTGGGACCAACTGATAAGATAGTGTCAGGATTAAGCAAGTTTATAGGAACAATTGCAAGGAATCCTAGATTCATCAGCTTGATGTACACTAGTTAGCATGCGGTGCCAAATGATACTAAAAAGCGCATGTGGGAATATATCAATGTAAGAAAAATCACTTTTGAGATTGTATGTTTTATTGTTTGTTTTTACTTACTGAAGCTAAATATATTTTATTTTGCATAGTCCAAATTGCTAATTCTAGTAGAAGGAAAGAAGTGGGTGATGACTGGTCTTCGTGATGCTTGGAGGCGATTCAAGAAAAAAATTAAAGAGAAATTTTATGATAAAAATAGTACCCTTGAGGATATGCTACAAAATGTCCTGATAACATGCCAGAAGTTCAATTCCGCCAGCTGATCGAGTATTGGAAACATCCAACTGTTCAAGTAAGGCTACAATAGTGCATTTCTACTCATTGACATATTACACATAATATCTAAAAAAAAAATTGATCTATCAATTCAAACATCTCTTTTTATTTAATAACAGGCCATGTGTGAGATGAATTCTCAAAACATGAAAAGACAAAAGTGGAGGCATCGAATGGGACCTATTAATTTTGCAAGAGAACGCGTGGCATTGGTAATACTTAGCAGACATTTCATCAAAAATCTGATTATCATTTTTTTGTACTTTATTAAAACATATTGTTTTTTTTGTTTTCTTTTAATATAATTTGTAGCGTGCATCAAAGATAACAACCAGGAACCATCAAAGTTTGAAAATTTTATTGCAACTCGTACAAAGACAGGAAAGGAAATTTAGGTCGATACCCAAGTTGCAATAGTAAGTTTTTTAAAGAGGTTTAGTAGTGAATTTAATTCAGACTTAAAATTCAGGCCGAACCGTCTTCTTCTTCGTGTGCAAGTGTGAGGAGATATCAAATATATTTTCTTATAAATTCTTGATCGAAGCCGTTGGACTATTTGCGGGAGAGGATGCTATTTTTTTCATTCTTGGTTGTATTCATTGTAATATGTGTTGGGAGGGAAAAATCAATTCTTTGTCGATGTCATAGAATTGTTTGCTAGGAAAAGTTGTTAGATTTTTTTAGTTCTTGATCTCTATCACATCATTATTGATTTGTTGGGAAGGGGTCACAATTTTGTTTTAAAATGCTTGAGTTGGTAGACAGTTTGCTCGGAAGGGATGTCAATTAAAGTTAACTAAATGAATGATAAACTCATTTCAGTTGGAAAGAAAATAGTACTTACAGCTCACTATTGATGTCAACTTTATTCAACAGACTAAACTTCAAAATTGCCAAAATTATGGGGAAACAACTGATAATGCATTTAGGGAAGTGTTTGGAAAGGAGCAACCTGGTCGACTTAGGTGCTATGGTAGATCAATGACAACAAGTTCTTTGAAGAAAGATGAGGAAACTAACAAGCTAAATCAAAAGCATGTCAATGAAATCACTTCTCTAAAGGAAGAAATGAATGAAATGAGAAAAGAAATGCGAAATTTATTTAGTCAATTGCTGCAAAACAACCCTGGATTGAATGTTCAAGATATACCGTGGTGTGTCAGATCTAACCTTGATTCACCTGTTGATGCAACTAGTGCACAAATTGTAAGAGGCCAAAATCTTCCACATTCTTCAAGGTCAGCTCATGATTCGGTTGTTCATAAGGTATTTTGTATTTTACATTCTCTGTTAATAGTCTGCATATTGTTCTCGATATCCAAGGTAGTTCTCGTTTTGTTGCTCTTGTATCTCATCTTATTTTTGACTTGATTGGTGTTCTTCTGGAAGTTGTCCAATGTGTTTTCTTCACCATTTTTTTTTTTACTTTACTAGGAATCTCCTTTAAGGTATTTGCTTTCTGATTGTCAACTGGTTCTTTTATAATGATACCATTACTTTTTTTCGTATCTTGCTCATGATCAGTTATATAGCGACCTTACTGTTGAATATTTTTCACATCCATGTGTATTCAATCTTGGTCATGATCATTCTGGATATGTTAGTTGACATGCTGATGCGTGATTTTCTGAAGGTTTTTGGTTTTGATTGTCTTCCTTCCCGAAATAGGTTGAGCGTCAATCATCATCTCCTTATCAACTCTTTGGTCTTTGGTTTTGTTAGCTTGTTCTTCCTTTTTATCTTTGATTTAGTGAATTTTGTTGGGTTCTTTCTAACCTTCTCATGATCAGGTTCATGAAATGACTTTGCATTTTGTAGTATTGACAATAACATGAGACCTTTTCATATTCAATGTCTTTCTATTTTCCTTCATCTGTAGCGTCACTCTTTTGAAACCTGACCATATCTTTACAAGTCTTGGCATTAGAACATCAATTTCAATTTTAATTTTGGAACATTCCCTATGTATTTAGAAAATTTTGTTGGGTTCGTGCATAACTCGACTTGCCCTTCTAGTCCATTGATATGTGGAAGTTTTAGGATTGACAAATTAAAGTTTTTATGGAAAGAGTGGTAGGTGATGGTTCCTCCAGCAGCTGAAATATTGGTACTAACTCCAACAACAACAATTGATTACCTTTTTAGAACAGGTTGTAATATTTTGTGGTATGGTAAACATCTCGAACTTGGTTTTACCATTTCTTTAAAAAGTTAAATGTTACAAAACTGATGGAAGTCATTGTTGTTCAAAATATTTCTTGTAGCACGCTGCTATTGCCAAATGTTTGATTTCAAACTCTATATTGCAATTATCATGGCTTTCTTCTCTCTGTTTGATGTTCCCATGTTCTTTTCCCAGATTTATTATTCAATATTTCTTAAAAGAGTCTTTGAATACATAAAGAACTAGATTTTACAGTATTTGTAACAACAGTTGATTGGAAAATGGATTTTGTTCTAGTTACATACTCAGACATCTGATTAGCATATGAAATGCATGCATTAATAGCAACTAAGATCAATTATGTTTTTCAACATATGAAATACATGATTTAGTTCTCTAACTTATATTTTTATTTTAAATGTGCAGGAAAATGACGTTGATTGAATTTGAATAGTGGCAACAAGTAAACTCGATCAATTGTAGTGAACGATAAAGAGTTTTTGTACTATTGTTATATATGTTTGAATACATTTGGTTTTGTGGAATTTATTGCTTGTATTGCTTTGTAAGTATGGGTTGTACAATACATATTTCTCGAAGGTTATTTGAAATATATACATTCAAATTATTCAGTAACTAATTTTGTGAGTTAGATCACTTATATATTTAATTATGTGATTATTGAATATATGCAGATCAAAATTATTATTCTTATAAATAAAAAATTGCGGCTACCAAAATTCTACATAACATAGCCACACTTCAAAAGTGTTGCTACAGGGATGTCCAATATGTAGCTTATTGATTATAAATTTTATCTTGTACATAAGAAAAGTTACACTTTATAAGTGTTGTTGTAGATGATATATAAAAGGCGACACTTTTAAGTGTGACCAATAACAAAGAAAAGGCAACGCTTTTAAGTGTAGTATAATCAAACAAAAGTGTTGCTAATGAAATACTACAAAGCGTGCCCTTTATACCTCTTTGACCACGCTTTTTAAGTGTAGTTGCTATGGCGACATTTAAAAAGTGTGGCCAAATGTCAAAGGTTATGCTTCTTTAGGCCACATCCTACAAAGTGTTTCTTAAACTCAAAAAGTGTAGCCTTTTATCAAAGGCCACACTTTTTGCAAGTTTAGGGTACAATTTATCGGGGTGGCTAAAACCAAAAAAATTGTAGCGCGTTTTAGACAAGAAATAAGTCAAGGTGAGAAATAAAGTAAAATGGAGCTAAGTGTTTCTAAAGGATAGCTCTGACGACAGGCCTAACAGAGCGCCAGACATGTGACAAGTTGTCTGGTGAACCGTTACACCTTCAGAAATACTACAACTCTATAAAGTGATGTGACGGTAGAGGTGATGGACTGTCGTACCTCTAACCGGACATCAGATGCAGTTTCAGACTTGCAGAATTAGAATCACTCCCTAAAGATAAGATGACGACTAAGATGCAGCATCAGGCGAGCCCCGAGATTTCTTTGTTATTTATTTTTAAATGTCAAATTTCTTATAACCTATAACTATAAATAGAATTTTTGAGGTTTTTTTTCTTGTTTTTATCAAAAGAAGACAATACCACCTGAGTAAGTTTTGAATGAAATTCTATGTTGATTCATTGAAATTAAAGTATTGATTAGCTTTACCTTTTGTAGGTGATTAGTTAATGAATACAATTCTATTCTTTGTTACAATAATCATGAGCGGCTAAACCCCATAATCATGGGTGTTGGAATCCATGATAACTTGACCTAAAAATAGAGTTTTTATGAAATGAATAAAATGTTGTACTTGTATATACCGGTAGCTCTTTCGTCTTAGTTGACTTCTAATAGTTGCAAATATTAGAACCCGCCTTAAGAGAAAGAGTTTAGCTTGTTTGAGTTTAAAAGGCTAAAACTTAGAGAAAGAGTTTAGCTTGTTTAAGTTTAACAGGGTAACAAGATTAACCAGCTTGAGTAACTTGTCTGTTGAAAGTATTAGAACTCTTTTAGTTCGGAGAGTAAGAGTGATATTCATTTAATTTGGTTGAGATTTTTTTTTTAGATGTAACATGAGTGTAATGAACTAATATGCTAACGGCGCAAGATGAAAATACGTAACTAACCCAAAAATGGTCAAACAATCTTGGTGAACAAAATCCTTGTTAATTGTCTCTATTAATTCCAAATAAAGTGAAATTGTGATAGGTACTTGTTAAGAATTGATTATCAAACTAAATCCCAAAATTTCCCATATTTCCCATTTTGTTTTGGAAATAAGTAACTAAAAGTAGGTAACCGCCTACAACTTAGTTCTCGCCTTATTTCCAATAGGATTTGACTCCAACCTAGTTGGTTTCTATATTTAAATACGACCGATTTATACTTCTTAACTGAGCTGTAAATTTAGGCATATCAATTACGATTTTTGTTTCGATACAAATATGCAAAGATTAATCACAACCAAATCAATTGATACATGGATAACACTTGGTCTAGACTACATTGGATATTCTCTTGAACTGTTAAACATATATCCCTTGGATTCTCTCGAACTCCAAGACACTTTTCGATAAAATACCTAACATTTCTTGAGTAGATATACTATTCCTAACTTATATCAACAAACAAAAATTACTCAGATTGTTTCATCCCTAGCTCAAACCCATGGAGTAATTTCAATAAGTCCTCACTATTGTCTTACCCAACTCAATTTTTCTTTCTCAAGCCAAAATGGTGTTAAAAGAGCTCATGAATCAATGTTCTCAACCATAGATTTAATGATTAAAACTTCATGACAACAATAGATACATGTCATACAATCAATTTTTGAATCGATAAACTAATATACATTTGAGATTTTACACCGCAATCTAGCACACACACCCCTAGTTAATGATTTAGTTTCTCATAAATGAAATAATAGTGAAAATATCCATGTAGGAAATCTCCATTTCAATTTAATAAAATTAAAAATATGAATTCCAAGCTTAGAGAAATACATATTTGAAGTGTCTTCATCTACAAGCTAAAGAAGTTCTTCATTACTCTCCATGAATTTTCCAAAAATAAGTCTTCCTTCACTATCCTCAATAAGGAAGCATATAAAGATACATAATTGCACAAATCCCTATTCTATCCTTGAAAACATCTAAAGTAAGCAGTAAATTCTGGAATTGCATTTAGGCCCTTCAGATTCTGGTTTTGATCTTACACTGGACCAACGAAATGCCAATCCGAGATTGTAGAGTGCAGTCGCATCACCGATTCAATCTTCAGTTCTCACTGGAGCATATACATTGGGATCAATGATCCCCCGATCAAGCATTTTATAACACCAGTTGAATCTACGGGTGGCATGGTATGGTATATACCGAGTTATCATACCATACCGATAGTTTTAATACCGGGATTTTTGTATTATGGTATTTGGTATGGTATATGGTATACATTTTTTTTTCTATTTGGTACAGTACTTTGTATTTAGAAATGACATAATGAAATACTAAATAACATACTGAAGTATATAGTTACATAAATGACATAAATATTGTAACACCTCAGAATTTTGAAGTCTAAACATAAATTCATAAAAATGATTCTTCAAATGGTGAGTTTTGGGTAAACTTCAAAGAATAATAACTTTCAGCACATGGTCAGTTAGCTGGCCCATAAAGTATCAAATGAAAGGTCTTTGAGTCCTCTTTCCAACTCCACCAAGTTTGCTAAATTTCGAGTTTGTACGAAGGAGATATGCCCATTTGAGTGCATCCTGTCTAGTTAAAGCATTTCATCCATTTTAAGGAAGGAGTATTTGGTCTTTTCCCTACCCCACTAGCCTTACACACTTTAATTCACCCAATTAGGGGTCAAAGCTGATTGAAATCATATAAATGTTTAAATGGACAGGTTGCACATCCTTAATTTTTTTCTTTATGAACCTAATCCCTCTACTAAATTATAATCAATAAGGCCATAATTAATCTCTTTTAAATGGCGCAAGTATTTAATTAGATTTCTTGTTTAAATGGTAGTATCCTTTTGAAAGGGTCGCTACGAGTGTTGGTATCAGAGCCCTCATTTTAAATCAATTTAAACTAAGTCTAAAAACAATTGGAAGTTAGGGAAAAGTTTAAGAGGAGAAAAAAGAGAACTTAAAGCGTTCATCAAGTTTTGAGGATTTTCGCCAAAAAACATAGTTCTTTCGAGGTATGTATGTTTTAATAGTGTTGAGATTGTTAAACCTTATGCCAATCATCTGATTTGTATCCATAATTTCGCTCCTCAGGTTGATTGAATTGATTTCTTGAGAAATTATTTAGGTTTTGGCTTCATCTTTATCAATGGAGTCTTGTTGAGTTCTTGAGGTGAGGGTCTTGTGAATGAGTATTATTCTTGGTGTGTTTTGAGTTGATTTTGTTGTAATTATGTTGGGTTTAATAATCCAAATGAGTTTGGGAGGAAATCGTTCGATACTTGATAAGTTAGGCTTTGAATTGAACAAGAAATATTCGTGGGACTTTCTGGGTAAAGGGTGGGGAGGCATGCCACTAGGGTGCTAAGGGGGTTGGCGCCCCATGCTTGTAGTGTTCCAGATTAGGGCTTCTGAAGTTTAGAGGTTGGTTCCCCGCTTCAAGAATGCGCCAGGGTCACCTGTCCCTGTCTCGCTTCTATCTTTCGTTTTGTTTGAGTTCTTTAAATCACGTCTTCACTCTCTTGTTAATACCACCTATCAAAAATATCACTAATCATTGATAGATCCTACATATACTAATCATAACCCTTGAATTCGAATTTCAAATTCAAGGTAGAGTTAGGAGTAAAGTTTGAGGGAGTCCTTTTGAGTCATTTTGAGAAGTCTTTTGCAATCATTTATAATTTGTTTTAAGAGCTGAGTACTTGAGTATGAGGATGAGGTGAGTTGAGTTTCATGTTTCAAATTGAATATAAGGGAACTAAGTATTCCCATGTATGTAATACTTATACATTTAAAAATGAGAGGAAACTTGGTTTTTTATCGAGTTCATAAGGAGTTTTTGAGCATCATCCCTTTTAAGAGAACCTTTTGAGTAATAATCTAAAGTTGAGAAAGTGCTATTTTTTAAACATACGACCATGCGTTATATATATTATGGGGATTAGTATTGAGCACCGATATGGGGATGAGTTAAGACAACTCAAAATCCTCATAAATCATATATGCCAATATGGGTAAAGGGTCAATACTTATTAGATTATTCCTTATTGATTTTAAGCATAACTTAGTGGATCCACTTAGTTGAGGATGTCCTATACTCCGGCAAGGTATAGGAAAGTTCTGGCAGTATGGGAGAGACATTGTATCATCACGTTGCTCATTATGATGTTTGTCGGTTAGAGAATCTCCCAAATAAGAGTGAAGAGTTATTATTGTATTTTTATATACATTTGTGTTATCATTTACTGTTTTAAAATCTTGATATATATTGCAACTTTATCATTTCTTTCTTATTGATTTGAGTTGATTATTCTTGAGTTGAGTTGAGACGAGGTGAGTATGTCTTCCTTCCTTCTAGTTCAAGCATATATGTGATATTTCACTGTTCCCCTTACATTCTTGTACATTCAATGTATTGACACCATTTGGTCTGCACCATTTCATGATGTTGATATAAGTATTCAGGATCATCAATAGGCGCTTCTTTGATCCCATCACATTCCAGCTAGTTTGGTGAGCCCCCCTTGCTTTCCGGAGGGCTTCACATTATAGATTTTGTTTTGTTCGAATGTCGTGGGTCTTGTACCTACTTCCATCATACTTATTAGAGGCTTTATAGACAGTAGTATATGAGGAGTTCTTTTTCCCATTTACCTTGTGAGGTATTAAACACTTGAGTAGTTTATACTAGGTTGAACTATTTTTACTAATATTATCTTTAAAGGTTGAGTTGCTTTCGAGTTCCCATGTTAAGGAGTAAGTCTTCCGCTGACTATTGAGTCAGTCCAAGGCTTCAATTGAGGACCATCATCAGTTCTCGAGTGCCGGCCACGTCCAGGGTGTAGACTCAGGGCGTGATAAACTTGGTCTCAGAGCCTAGAGTTCAAGAGGCATTGGGTATCTATGAAGCCGTGTTTGTAGAGTCCTGGTTATCAGTGTGTAGCGCTCAACATCAATAATTATAAGGCTACAACATTTAGGAAATAATTCCCTTCTTTCTTACTCTTTTTCGTGCGATAGAGTTCAAATCTATAAAAATCTCTCTCTACTTCGTGCTTGCACGTATCCTTTCAGATCATGCCTCCACGAAGAGCTGTTTGAGAACGTCCTGATAGGAAAAATGTTGATCCTCAGGATGAAGGGGTACCTAATGCACCAAAAGTGCAACTCCAAGGAGAGGTCACCACTGCTGAGTTTTGATATGCTATCCGGATGTTGAGTCAAGTTGTGACCAATCAAGCTGGTCAACAAATAAGGGTTTGACACTATGTGGCTGATACATCCAGGATCTCTGAGTTCCTGAGGATGAATCATCCAGAATTGACCAGGTCAAATGTCATTGAGGATATAGAGAACTTAGTGTAGGAGCTGGAGAAGGTGTTTGAGGTTATGCACGTTGCTGATGTTGAGCGTGTGAAGTTAGCTTCATACCAACTGAAGGGTGTTGCTCGAATTTGGTACGACCAATGGAAGAAGAGTAGGGCTGAAGGGGAACCAATTGTTAGCTAGGTTGTGTTTGAAAGTACCTTCATGGGGCATTTCTTCCTCCGTAAGCTGAGAGGGGTAAATGTAAGAGAATTTCTCACTCTTAAGCAGGAGTCCATGAATGTGCATGAGTAACACCTCAAGTTCACTCAACTATCCCATTATACTAGAGATATAGTTGCTGTTATGTGATGATTCCGAGATTTGGACTCATTTAGGGCTTTATTTATAATGATTTAGTGTCCTCAAATGCTTATTTTCTTCCAACAACTGATACAAAGCCCTTGATCTTCAGATATATTGATTGAGGAACAAAGCTAGGACAAAAATAGATAATAGAGACAACACGAGTGTAAAGGAGAAGGGAAAAAAAATCCTGATGATCGCGATGCCACTCGCAGACTCGCTAAATTTCCAAACTACAACCTTAAGTTATAGAACGTTGAGGCTGGATTAGAAGTAGTTTCGGCGAGCAGCTGTTCCACTTGGCATGATGCCGATTGCATTGGTGATGGCTGACCAGGCCGCCAAAAGTACTGATGGGCGAGAAGAAAGAAAAAAGGGTAAGACGAAGGAAAATTGGCTAGTCGGTGAAGCCCGACTTACCTCGCCGATTGGTTCCAAACAACCACACATCAGACTTGGATAAATTGATTTTTGCAATAGAGAGAAGGCATTCAGAAGCATGAGTAAGAAAAGATTTAGAGCAAAAACACTACCATTGTGGATTTCAAGTGATTTTAGCAAGGGTTTTCATTGGGATTTTGTAAAAGAGAAGATTTTAGTTAATTTTAACTTTTGAATTTATATACCCAGCTATGGAAAACATGGCAGGTATTGAATTTCATATTTTTACCATGATTGGCTAAAACCCTAACCTTGGGGGTTTGACGATATGACTAATTGTTGAATTCTACCAAATGGGTGTTATCGATTAGTGATTGTTGGTGTTAATCTGAAGCGGGTCTAAATTATTATGGTGGTTTAACTTCATTATTGCATATTTAGTGTGATAGATTTTATAGTTTTGTGCTTGCTCGAGAGAGAAGTACATAACCAACATAGTAATTTGTCATCCTTAGTAGTGGGTCTTGATGGTTTTAGCTTGAGAAAGTGAAACCCAAGACTCAGCCTTTGTATCTAGCTTGAAAGAGTGGATTTGACGAGAACGTGGGCAAGTTAGCTTATGGATAATGTTGAGGTTCGAGAGAACTTAGAAAATAAGGCAATTGTTCGAGAGAAAATTGTTTTACTTATAGTCCATTCTACCCGCGACGATTTATCATTATTGGTAATGATGTACACACATTAAGTTGAATTCGGCAGTTGGTTAGTCAATCCCCCAAATATTTTCTAGTTATCTGATTGTTTCTTGTTAATAATTTGAAGTTGGATGGTAACGACATCCTGAAGTTTTGATTATTAAACTCTTAAGTGTGTGCTGCTCAGCTGCAAAGTTCATTGTCATACTTTCATAGTTGAATTAAAAGATAGATACTCTCTGTGGGATCGACCCCAACTCAGTTGGTTGGTTTATATACTAACTAACGATCGTTGACACTTAGAATTGAATGAAGTGTTCATGAAACGTTAATCAATATGAGGAGTAAGATGAGTCTATTTGTGTCTGGACTCTCTCCCTTGTCAAGAAAAGAAGGTAAGGCTGATATGTTAATAGGGGAAATGGGCATGCCAAGGATTATGATCCATGTGCAATAGGTTTAGAAAGACAAGTTGAGAGATAGGGAGGAGTTTGGCATCAAGAAGGCTAAGATAACATGTAATGAGTCTGAACAATAGAAGGCCGGTAATACAAACTGTTCAAATTTTCAACAAAGGAAAACTGGACCTGATCCATCCTCTGCTAGTACCAAACAATAGAGTTGAGATCAAGAATAATAATTCGCAAAACTTCAGAGGATGACCTACTCAATCTCAGGACAATGTGGGACAAAAGGGGCAATTGGACTTCTATATATGCTAAGTGTTGTAGGAATCACCCAGGAGTGTGTCGTGATGGCTCCACTAGCTGTTTCAAGTGTGGTTAGATAGGTCACTTCATGAGAGATTCCCCTAAGAAGATGTAGGGTAATGGTAATGAAGGCAATATAGCCCAATCTTCTTTAACGGCTCCACCAAACAGAGATGCACCTAAAAGAGCTACTTCAGGGACAACGGAGGAGCAAACCGTATGTATGCTATCACCAGTCATCAAGAGCAGGAGAATTTGTTAGATGTTGTCACAGGTATGATCAAAGTATTTACTTTTAATGTATATGCATTACTTGATCTAGGTGCGAGTCTATCTTTTGTGACTCTGTATATTGCTATGAGGTTGGATATTCTTCCTGATTGACTTCTTGAGCCCTTAAGTGTTTCCAGACCTGTTGGTGAGTCTATTCTAGCTGAGAGTATTTATCATGATTGTGTCATCTCTGTCAATCACAAGGACACTATGAATGACTTAGTCGAGTAAGACATGGTTGACTTTGATGTTATTCTAGGAATGTACTGGCTTCATGCTTGTTATGCCTTAGTTGATTGTAGAAATCGAGTAGTAAAGGTCCAATTTCTTAATGAGCCAGTTATAGAGTGGAAGAGTAGTTAAACATTGTCTAAGGGTCATTCCATTGCGTACTTTAAGGGAAAAAAAATAGTCTCTAAGGGGTGCATCTATCACTTTGTCTTAGTTAATGACTCTAATGTTGACACACCACCCATTTACTTAGTTCCAATTGTGAGTGAGTTCCATGAGGTCTTTCTAGATGATCTTCCCAGAGTCCTTACTAAGAGAGAAATAGACCTCATCATATATATTCTTCCTGATACTCGACCTATCTCTATTCTGCCATATAGAATGGCTCCAGCTGAGTTGAAAGAGTTAAAAGAGCAGTTGAAAAATCTCCTTAAAAAGGGCTTTATTCAACCTAGTGTCTCACTTTGGGGCGCTCCATTCCTATTTGTGAGGAAGTAAGATGGTTCACTTAGGATGTGTATTAATTACCAGCAATTGAACTAGGCCACTATCAAGAATAAGTATCCCATTTTGAGAACTGGTGATCTATTTGATTAAATTTAGGGTGCCACTTGTTTTTATAAGATAAACCTCAGATCTGGCTATCATCATTTAAGAGTAAGGGAAAGTGACATTCCGTAGACGACATTTGGGACTCGTTATGGTCATTAAGAGTTTCTTGTTATGTTTTTTTGTTTGACTAATGCTCCTGCAACATTCATAGATCTTATGAACAAAATATTTAAGCCATATATTAACGTGTTTGTTATCGTTTTTATTGATGACATTATGATTTATTCAAGGAATGAGGAGGATCATACTAGTCATCATAGAATAATTCTCCAAACTTTCAAAAATAGAGAGTTGTATGCTAAATTTTCCAATTCTAAGTGTTTGCTTGAGTCTGTGGAGTTCTTAGGCCACATCTTATTTGAGAAGGAATTCGAGTTGACACTCAAGAGATTGAGGCTGTGTAGAATTGGCCCAAATCCACATCTCCCACTTATATAAGGAGTTTTTTGGGATTGGTTGGTTATTATAAAAGGTTTGTCGAGTGCTTTTTGTCTATTGTGTCCCCGATGACAAAGTTAACTCAGAAGACAGTAAAGTTTCAATGGTCTGAAGCTTATGAGAAGAGTTTTCAGGAATTGAAAATATTGTTTAACTACTGCCCTAGTGTTAACCCTACCGGAGGGTACACAAGGGTTTGATTTGTATTGTGATATATCCAGAGTTGGACTTGGTTGTGTATTGATGCAGAATGATAAATTTATAGCTTATGCCTCCTGAAAGACTACGATTTATGACAAGAATTACCCAACTCATGATCTCCAGTTAGAGGTTGTAGTATTTCCTTTTAAAATATGATGGCACTCTATCTATGGTGTTCATGTAGATGTGTTCACTGATCATAAGAGTCTTCAGTATGTTTTATGTCAGAAAGAGCTTAATCTCAGGCAAATGAGGTGTTCGGAGTTACTCAAGGATTATGACATGAGTACCCTCAATCACCCAGGTAAGGCTAATATTGTTGCTGATGCTTTGAGCAGGTTATCTATGGGAAGTATTTCCCATGTTGAGGAAAGCGAAAAGAATTGGCCAAAGATGTACATAGACTTGCACGTTTAGGAGTTCGTTTGTTAGATTCGAATGAAGGTGGAGTTGTGGTGATGAATGGAGCTGAGTCATCACTAGTGTCTAAAGTGAAAGAAAAACAAGACCAAGACCCTACGTTGCTTTAAATAAAGGTGAATGTTCATAAGCAGAATGTGATGGCTTTTGAACAAGGGGGAGATGGTGTATTGAGGTATCAAGGTAGATTGTCTTTACCAAAGGTGGATGAACTTTAAGCAAGGATCATGGAGAAAGATCATAGTTCCATATATTCAATCCATCCCGGTTCCACAAAGATGTACTGTGACTTGAGAGAAGTTTATTGGTGGAGTAGTATGAAGAGGTGTATCGCAGTGTTCGTTACTAAGTGCCCAAATTGCCAACAGGTAGAACACCGAAGGCATGGTGGTATGGCTTAGAATATTGATATTCTAGAATGGAAGTAGGAGAGGATCAATATGGTTTTCATTACTAGTTTGCCGCGGTCTCGCAGACAGCATAATTTGATTTGGGTGATTGTAGATCGGATGAATAAATTAGTCCGTTTCTTGCCGGTAAGGACTACCTATTCAGCAAAGATTATTCCTGACTATATATTCAAGAGATAGTCAGACTTCATGGAGTTCCCATATCTATCATTTCAGATAGAGGTGCACAATTCACCGCATAATTTTGGAAGTCCCTCCAGAAAGGTTTAGGTTCAAAGGTAAATTTGAGTACTGCTTTCCATCCTCAGATGGATGGTCTAGCAAAGCGCACAATTCAGACTTAAAAAGATATGTTAAGGGCTTGTGTGATCGATTTCAAAGGCAATTGGGATGATCACTTACCTCTCATAGAGTTTCCTTACAACAACAACTATCACTATAGTATCCAAATGTCTCCATGAGGCTTTTTAGGGGAGAAGATGTAGACCTCCTATTGGATGGTTTGAGGTTGGTGAAGCTGGGTTGATAGGACCAGACTTGGTTTACTAAGCCATAAAGAAGGTAAAGATCATTAAGGAAAGGTTAAAGATAACGCAAAGTCATCAGACGTCATATACAAATGTTAGGTGACACGACTTATGAGGTGGATGATTGCCTTTACTTGAAGGTTTCAGCCATGAAGGATGTTATGAGATTTGGTAAGAAAGGGAAGCTCAGTCCCCAGTATATTGGTCCTTATAGGATATCCAAGGGAATTGGCAATGTAGCTTATGAGTTTGAGCTACCATCAGAGTTAGCAGCAGTCCATCCGGTGTTTCACATTTCTATGTTGAAGAACTGTATGAGAGATCCTTCATTTATTATACCTACTAAGAATATTGGTATTAAGGACATCCTATCTTATGAGGAGATACCCGCACATATTCTTGATTGTCAGGTTCACAAGTTGAGAACCAAGGAGGTTGCATCAACCAAGGTCTCATGGAGAAACTAGAAGGCTGAGGAAGATATGAAGAATATATACCCATTCTCTTTGATTCCGGATAAATTAAAAACTAAGGTATCAACTCTTTTCTTGGTAATCTATAAATTGAAATGCTATGTTGGGTTAAGTTGCATGTTGGGTGTTGGAGTTGGGTGTAGATGTGTCCACCGTCAATTCTATTTTGAGTGATATGATTTGAGGACGAATGTTCCCAAGGGGGAGATATTGTCACACATCGTAATTTTAAAGACTAAACTTAAATTCATACAATGATTCTTTAAATGTTGAGTTTTGGGTAGACTTCAAACAACCTAACTTGCAGCACATGATGAGTTAGGTGGCCCATGAGGTGCCAAATGAACAATCTCTGAGTCCTCTTTCCAACTCCACCAAGTTTGCTAAATTCTGAGTTCGAATGAAGGAGATATGCCCATTTGATTGCAAAATATCTAGTTAACGCATTTCATCTGTTATAAGTAGGGATATTTTGGTCTTTTCCCTACCCCGCTAGCCTTACACGTTTTATTTCACCCAATTAGGGGTCAAAGCTGATTGAAAGCAGTTCACACTGAGTCTAAAAATGTTTGGAAAGTTTGGGAAATGTTCAGGAGGAAAAAAAAGGATAAAACTTGAAGCGTTCATCAAGTTTTGAGGATTATTGCCAAGGAACTTAGTTATTTCGTGGTATGTAAGTTTTCATAGTGTTGGGTTTGTTCAACCTCACGCCAATCATGTGATTTGTATACATAATTTTGTTCTTGAGGTTAATTGAATTGAGTTCTTGAGAAATTATTGAGGTTTTAGCTTCATTTTTATCAATGGAGTCTTGTTGAGTAATTGAGATGAGGGTCTTGAGAATAAATGTTTTTCTTGGTGGGTTTTTAGTTGATTTATTTTACTTATGTTGGTTTTAATGATCCAAATGAGATTTGGAGGAAATCGTTCGATTCTAGATAAGTTAGACCTTGAATTGAACAAGAAATATTCGTCGGACTTTATGAGCAAAGGGTGAGGCAGCGCGCCACTAAGGCGCCAAGGGGGCTGGTACCCCGCGCCTGCAGTGCGCCAAAATGGGGCTTCTAAAATTTAGCGGCTAGCGCTCAGTGATCGAAATATGCCAGGGTTGCCTGCCCCTTCTTTCATCTTTCATTTTGTTTGAGTTCGGTAAATGACGTCTTCGCTATCTTCTTAGTACCATCTATATAAAACTTCAGTAATCATTGACAGATCCTACATATCCTAATCATAACTCTTGAATTCACATTTCAAATTCAAGGTAGAGTTAAGAGTAAAGTTTGAGGGAGTCCTTTCGAGAAGTCTTTTGCAATCATTTATAATTTGTTTTAATAGTTGAGTACTTGAGTATGAGGATGAGGAGAGTTGAGTTTCATGTTTCAAAATTAATACAAGGGAACTAAGTATTCCCAAATTTAAATACTTTCACATTTTAAAACGAGAAGAAACTTGATTTCTAAATGAGTTCATGAGGAGTTTTTGAGCATCATCTCTTTTAAGAGAACTTTTTGAGTAATAATCTCAAGTTGAGGATGAGTTGTATTTTTAAAAATATGAGCATGAGTTATATATATTATTTGGGGCAGTATTGAGCACCGATATGGGGATGAGTTCAAACAACTCAAAATCCTCATAAATCATGTATGCCAACATGGGTAGAGGGTCATACTTATTAGATTATTCATTTTTGCTCTTAAGCATAGATTAATGGATCAACTTAATTGAGGATTTCTTATAGTCCTGCAAGAGATAGGAAAGTTTTCGGAGCGTGAGCGAGATTGTATCCCACGTAGCTCATAGTGATAATTGTCGGTTAGAGAATGCCCTAAATAGGAGTAAAGAGTTATTATTTTATTTTATATACATTTAAGTTATCATTTACTATTTTAAAACATTAATATATATTGCATCTTTATCATTGCTTTCTCATTGAGTTGAGTTGAGACAAGATGATTTTGTCTTCCTTTCTTCCAGTTCAAGCTTGTATGTTATGTTTCAGTGTTCCCCTTACATGCTCATACATTCAATGTAGTGATGCCATCTGGCCTGCATCATTTCATGATTCAGATACATGTATTCAGGATCATCAACCATCGCTTCGTTGATCCCATCACATTCCAGCTAGTTTGGTGATCCCTCCTTGCTTTCCGGAGGGACTTCACATTATCGATTTTGTTTTGTTAGGATGTCGTGGGTCTTGTTCTAACTTCCATCATAGTTATAAGTGGCTTAATAGACAGTAGTATATGAGGACTTCTTTTTTGTGTTTCCCTTGTGATATGTTAAAGACTTGAGTATATCAGTTTATAATAAGTTGAACTATTTTCATTAATAGTATCACTATGAGTTGAGTTGCTTTTGAGTTCCCATGTTGTTGAGTAAGTCTTCTGCTGAATATTTATCCAGGATTAGAGTTTTTTTGGGGACCTGCAGTGGTTCTCGAGTGCAGGCCACGTCTGTGGTGTAGACTAGGGGGGTGACAAACTTGGTATCACAGCCCAGAGTTCAAGAGTCGTAGGGTATCTATGAGGCCATGTTTTTAGAGTCCTGGTTATCGGTGTGAGGTGCGCCACATCTATAATTAGAAGGCTACAACATTTAAGAAATAATTCCCATCCTTCTTACTATTTTTTGTGCGATAGAGTTCAACTCTGTCAAAGTCTCTTTCTAATTTGTGATTGCACATATCCTTTAATATCAGGCTTCCACAAAGAGCTATTCGAGGATGTCCTTCTAGGAGAAATGTTGATCCTCAGGATCAAGGGGTACCTAATGCAAAAGAAGTGAAACCCGGAGGGGAGGTAACCAATGCAGAGTTTCAGGATGCTATTCGGATGTTGAGTCAAGTTGTGGCCAATCAATCTGGTGAACAGAGAGGGGTTCGATAAGATGTGGCTGATACATCCAAGATCCGTGAGTTCTTGAGGATAATACCGCCAAAATTCACAGGGTTAAATTTCACTGAGGTTTCGTAGAACTTTGTGGAGGAGCTGCAGAAGGTGTTTGAGGTTATGCACGTTGCTGATGCTGAGCATATTAAGTTAGTTGTGGTAACACCTTAGAATGTAGTAGTCTAAGCATAGGGTAAAGTGTCAATCCATGAGCTAAATAATTGAGGATGGAAAACCTTCACGTGGACCCATATGGGACGTGAAGGGCACCATGTCCCGTGGTGCTGCCCATGGTGGCTCACAGTGGCTAGCAAAGTTGTGTTCACCTCCCACGACCACCATGATGTTTTATGGTGAGGACCATGGGTCATGCTGATGAATGTGAAGGGGCTAGGCAGTGTGCAAGTTGAGGTAGCCCCTTCCCACCTGCCACTTGACGGCTCGTGAAGGCCTTGATGGCTTGTGTAGGTGGGCATGTGGGGAGTTGAGTTTATGTAACACTAAGAAATCTAGTAGACTAAACTAGAGTCATAAGATAGGGTTATAGAGTTTGATGTTGAGGGATATGGTCGTAGATAAGACTTCCCAGGCTTAGAGTAAGGGGCTTAGTGGTTAAACGTCAAGGTACGTGTTAGACCCCGTAGGTTAGAAGACTGTCTAAAGTTTGGTTGAGGATCACAAGGGCAAGTGCCGAGGCAAAAAGGGTAAGCATAAACGGAAGGCCAAGGTTGCCCAACCTTGGCAAGGTATTGCCTCAAGACCACGACCACCTTCACGACCTGTGGTATTGACCATTGTTTGTGAAGGGTCTGGTGAAGGTCCCTTAGAATTGTGGAGGCCAAGACCTTGAAGCCAAGCCATTGCCTTAGGACCACGAGCCACGTCACGGCCAGTGGTCATGACCACGACTCGTGGGAAGGCTCATGGTCATACCTTAGCATTGTGGAGGCCAAGGAACCAATATTAAGCCACAGCCCAAGGACCACGGGCAGGACCACGGCTCGTGAGCCTTGCCAAGGTGCCTGGGAGTCGGCTGCCTTAGGAGGGTCTTTTTGGTAAATTCCTTTTTAATTAGTTTCAAGTGGGGGTCATTTTACATGGACTTTATACATATATATAATCTATTTTAAGTCATAAACCACCTCTTTTTAGTTCATTAACCCCCAAGACCAAAATCAAATAAAAAAGTTCTTCCTCCTCACAAAATTTCTCTCTCTAAATATCCAAGAAGAAGAAGAGTGGAATTGGAGCTAGGGTTAGATGAATTCAAGGTTTCTTCCTCAAATCACTTGGAGATTCTTAAGCAAGGTATGGTGGATTTTCATCTATGGTTAGTTTCCACCCATAGAGTCCCTTCAAAACTTGATTTCAAAGCTTCTAACTTCCCTCAAAAGCTAGGGTTTCAATCTAAGCCATGGGTTCTCTTTCAAAACGTTTCCAATTGCTTATTTAAGATGGATTATGATTGAATTGATATTTTATTGTTGATGTATGATGAAATACCCCCATGAACCCATGAATCCCCCATATTTACTATGTTGTGAATTCATTATGTGGGTTGATTGATTAAGAAAGTATGTCAATATATTATGTTTATATGGAGTGAGTTTATATGATGCCATGTGACTATAATTTATTAATATATAAGCATGTGGTTGGATTACCTTGAGAATTAGGTATTTATGATGATCATGTAAGGCATTTCTTGAGAGTAAGGCTTATAGCATGAAGATGACTTCTAGGGCTTTAAGGGTAAAATCTAATATGAATAAGTGAACGATGTTAAGTCTTAAAGAAGGAAGCTATTATGTATGCTGAATTCTATATGGAATTATTGTGAAAGGACTTTACCCATATGACCTATAATATGAGTACATGAGTTTATACATGGAATTAATGTTGTACTTGAGTTATGACTATATCTATGTCTCATGTGGTGAATTCTAGATATGTTGACTTAACATGATCCTTAAATGCAAGATATGAGGGGTATGCATGATTATGATATTATGTGCATATTTTATGAATACTTCAGAGTGAATTGTCTATGATCATAATGTTGTCATTGTGTCATTGAAAGGACAATCACACACATACACACCCCATGCATGAACAAGTCTATGATGTGACTAAGGTGTTGATTGAGTTATTGAATCATGATACTCCCCTTATCTAGTGTAGTAATTCAAGATGTTTGGGTTGAGTTGATTGATAGCCCTTGAAGGGAAAATTACGAGGGTTTGTATATGTTGATAAGAATTATGTATGAGCTCATGATTCACTTAGAAAGTGAAGATCCTATGACTATTGTGTAATTGTGGTATTGTTGAAAGATCATTCTCCCCATACCCTTACACAAGACAATGCATGAAATGTTTTTGAATATGATAATGTTGTTGTGTTGTTTGAAAGAGTATTCTCATGAACACACTATAAACATGATGTGAAAGGTTTACCCACATATTGATGATTCTAAGGTTGAAAGGGCATTCTCACCTAATGAATCTATGAGCTACTCTAATATCATGTTGGTTTGAGTGTCTAGTGCATTCTTTCGTGAACATGAACTTAAGTAAAGACTTAATATGAATTTAAAGGGAATTATGCTTAGCACCAAGTGGATATGAGTATGAGATGGGTTCCTTCACGCTAGAAGTCCGGGTTCCCAATATAGTTATCTCATGAGATGTAAACCTTCACGTTAGTAGTTCGGGTTTCTAGTAGCAATCTCCCTATCCCATAAATATGTGCCCACATAGGTCATTAGCTAGTGGATCCACCTAAAAGCTAATATATGAGTTCTACCTTAGGCAAGTAGGACACCTCTTTTCGGGATGGGGTAAGACACAAGATTCCATGTAGCTCACATGGTGTATGTCGGTTAAGGCTATATTTTCTTACATGACAAGGATATGAACTATGAACAAGAACATGATTTATGTACTATGGTTCCTCAAGGGGTTCTACTTAGTATGAATGGGGGTATGGGACTTCATTCATGCATTGTACAAGTAGGCTTTAAGAGTGGGCATGGTATGTTTCTCTTATGACATGATGATTATAAGTTAAGGTGTGCCTTATGTGAATTATGACCATGAACTATACTTATGACTTCTTAAAGAGCTTTACTTAGTGTGAGAGGGGGTATGGGACTTCACTTATACATTGGGCAAGTAGACTTTGAAAAGGGTTATGGTGTGGTTTCCCTACGCCATGAAGATATATGAATTTATATATGCATGATATGGATTGTTGCTAAGAGTGATTTTACTTGTTATAAGCTATGAACATGAATGTTTCCTTGTCTATGATTATTGACTATGGATGAGATCAAAGCATGATAAGCATGAACATGGTGGCTTAAAAGTGATACTTAGTGTAGTTAGGATTATGGGATCCTATCTATTTATTGCACTAGTATAACCTAGGGTTACTTATGTGATGGTTCTAGTATGATGATATGATCTTGGTATTTAACTATATGTGTGAACTATGTCTTGTGATGATTCGGGTATGCAATATGTTTATGTTGGATACTATGCTTGTGATTATGATGATATCCTTGATTCTATGATGAATTGTACATGAGTTGTTTATGAGCTACATTCCTCAACTATTTCAAGATGATGTTCAAAATTGGCATATAGCATGGTTTCAACTAAAATATCCCTTTTTGCATGTTTTAAGGATTTTTATTCATGGCTTCCATACTTGGTACATTTTTGTGCTAACCCATATTTATACATTTTCTATAAGTGTAGGGTTTGGTGATATCGACTTCTACCCTCGTGGCTAGGACCATAGTAGATCAAGAAGAAGAAGATTGGTGAGTCTTAATAGTATTCGAGGGCTTGACCATTTTGTCCTTTAAGTCTTTATTTATGTTTTAGACATTTGTAAGGGCTATGTCCCTAATATTGCATTCAAGAGTTTTAATTCAAGTTTTATAGATGGTTTGAGACATAGTGTTATAGACTCCCTCTTGTTTTATAAAAGACTTCGATTGTAAAGAAAAGTTTTAAATTTCTGCACTTTTTCCTATGCTCTTATGTTATGATATGTTGTGAGGCTTCTCAAAGCCTTGTACGCCGTGTCACATCTAGGGGGTAGCCTTGGGTCGTGACAGCTTAAGTATGGTAAGTCAAGCCACTGGTCAAGGACCAGGGCTGGCACCATGGCTCGTGGAAGTGCCATGTGAAGGGAGTCAAAAAATTTTAAATTTAGGGGCTTATAGGTCTTTTCTGTATTTCTTTAAATTATTACTAGGTCGTTTTACCCAAGCCTAGGACCCCTATATAAGTGATTTTAACCCCAAAATTCACCCATTCAACTCATTCTTTTAAATTCACCAAAAGAATTGGGTTCTTCCTCTCCACAATATTTCTCTCTCTAGAAACTTGAAGAACAAGAAGAAGATTCAAGGTAGGGTTCCAGAGCAAGCTTTTATTATTCAATTTATTTGGGCTTTGATAGTTTTCATCGATGAATTCATTCCATTAATAGAGTTCCCAAATTCTCCTATTTCAAAAGGTAGAAATTTCTAATTTGAGTTAGGGTTTTCTTTAAAGTTGATTTAAATTATTGAATTATGTCCTATTATGCATGAATGGATGAAATACTATGATTTTTATGATGATTCCCCATGAACCCCTGTAAATCCCATATTTTACAATTATGATGATGTAATGTGGGATTTGAATCATGAAATAGGTGATTATGAAATTAAGCATGTTATTATGAGAATTATATAAATGTTTTAAGGATGCTTGGAGATTCAAGTATCAATGATGATGATTGGTGTTGTTATGTTGAAAAGATTTCTGATAAACACATTGACGCATGATTGTGAAAGGTTTTCTCACATATAGGATTCTTAGTGTTGAAAGGTTTTCTCAACTAAACTATGAACAAAATATTTTAGGAGCTATCCCAATAAGACTTAGCTTAGATTGGTTTGATGACTTATGACTTAGCTTGGATTGGCAAGATTACGTGCCCTTCAATGCATAGTAAGAGAAAGTAAGAAATGACTATTCCATGGGATTTATGCTTTACACCGCGAGGATATTGAGATGAAAACCCTCACGTCAGTAGAGCCTAGGTTTCTAGAAGATATCCACTTATCCCTTACCTATGTGCGCCCATAGGATGATTGTCTCGATAGACATTAGCTAGTGAATCCACCTAAGCTGGAAGTTCATGGTCCTTACCTTGGCAAGTAGGATAACCCTTTTCGGTGTGAGAGACACCGAGGAATCATGTTATAGGTCACATAGTCTCTATGTCCGTTAAGGCTACTTCCCACATTAATAATGAACTAATTCCTACGACATAAGGCTCCTCCTACGAACCTCTGAACCTAAGGAATATAGTTCAGCATCGGGAAGCCTACTGCTCGGGTTGTTCGGTACTTGAATATGCTCGCCGCGGAGCAATACTACTTTTCTTTTCGCTTGCCTGTACACTGGGTTTATGAAGTTAAACTGACTATGACCAAAGTTGTGGCTACTTCAACCAAAAAAAGGGTGACCCCTTATTCAAACCAAAAGAAGTACCTCACCTCACTTACGAAGAAGTTGTTGGAGCTGGGCTCTAAATTATGAGTGTTTTCTTTTTCTCTTTCTCAGAGCTATCTGATCGAATAGGGGATCAAACCGCTCCTAGTGTTTTAACTAGTCATTAATGGTCGGCTTAATTAGTACCCTTTCAGTATATGTTGCGAACACTTCCATTTTTAGCCTCTCATGTTCTCTAGAGAAACAAAACTCAAACGGATAGAACTTCAAAGGTTTTAAAGACTTTAGCTTGAATTGACCATGTCTTATGAATTATGTTTTCTAACTCATTTTATATCATGTTTTAGCTTGATCAATTGCATGTCATGAAATGTCCTGTTTTAGTATTATTTAAATGTTTTATACATATATATCATACTTGGTACATTGTTTTTTACTAACACATATTCTTGTCTATAAACCCAAGAGAGAGTTGATAAAGCTCAACTACACCTCATCCAATTCTAGGTGTAGGCGATTGTAATCTAGTATAAACCCAACAGAGAGTTGGGATCGAACCCATAGGGAGTGATATGAAATGGAATTCAATTAAGAAGTTATAAATGTGTTCTAATTGATTAGAGGAGTAAACATTATCGAAATGAAGCAAAGTAAATTAAAGGGGTTTAACAACCAGTGTCAGATGGGGGAATTGGTTTGTCAATTAAGAACTAAAACAATTATGAAAACAGGGAAGTAGATATGTAGAGAGGGATTCGCAGGGATGTAATCGATTAAAGAATAATTTCGCTATAAGGGTAATTATTATTTACTAACAGTTACTGAATCTTAGTGGGTAGGCTAGACTATAGAAGCAATAGCTTTCTCTCAAACAACTATTACGATTCAAGCGAGTTCTCTCGAACCTCGACAAACATATCAATATACACAGCCTAATACCTCAATTAATCTACTCTCTTGAGCTAGATTGGTAGGGTCGAGTTTAGAATCGATATTTCGAGCTGAATCGACGATAACCCAATCTCTACCATCATCAGTCGATAGTCTTAATTCTAGAACCTTTTTCTCAAGCAAGCCCAAAATATTAAGTTAGAATTGCATTTGCAACTACAATTCATTGGTTAATACACAACTATCAATTCAAGCCTACTTCAAATCAACATTTAAATTAGTAAACAACATTACCCATAAGCCAATTAGAACAAGTAATCACATGATCACACCCCCAAGAATGGGGGTTTTAGCCACACATTATAAAAAGTAAGAAAAGATTACCAATTATGTTTTCCATGAACTGGGTAATGATTTCTAAGTCTTTACAATGCTTCAAATCAACTAAAATTCAAAACCCACTTGAAAACTATACTAAAAAAGTCCAAAACTAGTGTTAGGGAACAAGAACTTAAGGTAAAACTCACAGAACAGTTGTTTAGAAACTGAAAATTTCGGAACTCTCCTAACCACATTTAAATCTCTTTCGAAATTTTACATTTATTTTCCTCTAAATTTACAGCTTGTGGAATGATCGACAGATTAAGTCGAGCATCGCTGACCCGGTTGGCGATGCGCTAAGTGCCATTCTCCATCGCTGTCTTGGCTTGCCTCTTCAACCTCAGGCTCCTATAACTTTAGGCGATCAGGGGCTGAGTCGCCAATCCATTCGCCAAGTTTTCTTGTTCCCCAAGACTGGAACACTCTAACTTTTGGTGAACTGAAGAGCCACTTGGCGGTTCGCCGAGTGGTCTTGGCAATCACCAGGATTGCCTTTCTTCAACTTCTTCAGCTTTTTAATGTCCTTGCCTTTCTCTTTTGCCTTCATTTCTTCATATCAACACTTTAACATCAGTATAGAGCATATAATAGGCATTGAGGATAGTAAAATGATGAAACAAAGCCCTAAATTAGTCAAAATCCACAACTCATCAACACCCCCAACTCAAACTTTTGCTTGTCCTCAAGTAAATCACAAGATCAATAATTAGTTTAACAAGGATGTCTAGAAACGGTGCTACTCAAGACTAAACATGAATGCACACAAGAGGTTTAAACTATTCATGCAACGTTCATTGTACACTCTAAGTTTCAAACTGTGACTAACCATTATCAAATGAACTCAAGCTTACAATACTTGCTTCAAATGCAAGTTCAAGCCCAACAAGAGCATTTGAATGCCCTTAAAACAAGAACGATTCCATATTCACACAAAGATCATCAAATTTTAAGAATATAGTAATCACAAACAACTCTCACTCTCTCAAGGATGGACACATGCCAGATTTTTCCCCATAGGCTTGCCCGTATTTTCTAATCAACATGATGTTAAACTCAATCAAGATCACAAAGGTCTTTCAAGGCTTGTAACGGGGATGAGGGTAATAATATGATCATATAGGCTTAGCGACTTCTACATTCATGAAGAATGGCCTGCATTTCATTCTTTTACCTTTTCTAACACACTTTTTGATTCTCAAAATCCACACCCTATTCTTTTAAGCACGACTTATTGGACACCCTATTTCATTTGCTCATTGCACACACTTTATTTCAATACTTCTTTTATTTTTTGTTATTTTTCTTCTTTTCATTTCTCTTTTTTTATATGGAGTAGTTCGATCTTTTTCAACAAGATCTTGCAAATCAAACTTCTTGATTTTACTCTTTTGGCCTAAGTTGACTATTCAAAATAACCAATGCTCTGTGAAGATTTTAGGTAGGAGAGAAAGGGGTCATTTGTGCTAAAGACTCATCCAATGAAAAGGATAGGCTCAAACGGTGCCAAACTAGGTTCACACTCTGACAAGGTGGTCACAAAGAGGTATAATGACAATATTGGCTCACTCTCCACAAATTGTGCCTAATATCATCTCTATTATTCGCTCACACTAGAAAATTTGACCAACGAGTCAAGTTCTAGGTATTATCAAGCATGAATTTCAACACAACCTCACCACACACGACATTCAACACACTCATCAAACAAGACTTTACCATTTTTTCTAGCATACAATGATCATAACAAAAGTTCAATCTAACAACCGACTTAGTTACAATAAGTTGCTACGAGTTCACATATGATTTATGCAACTCAATTCGCCTCATCGGATTTGCACACACATGTCATTCAATCAAGAGCAATATTCAAGTCATCGATATTGATCACAACAGATACTTGAAATTACAAAAGAACAACCACATTACCACACATTAAGAGGTGGAAATATTTAAAACGGGTCAAAACCACATTCACATTAAAAATAATGGACTAAAAACCAATATATATCAACACAAGATCATATCCGACAAAAAAGAACAATATCCACAAAACAACACAAAGAGGTAGGTATGGAAATACCTCACCCTTCCAAACTAGTCTAGCAGTTGCCCTCAAATGCAAAGAAATAGAAGCATAACAAGATAAACACAGAAAGGGAGTAAAAAATGATCATGCTAAGCTAAGCCTGGGGTGAGCTCTGCATCTCTGTGACTCAATCATCTTGGGAATCATTGCCTGGTGGAACATTGTCCTTGTCTCCACTAGAGCCCACCATCAAAGTATCCCTCAGTAATGCCTCAACAACTGTTTGAACTATAGACCCCTCAAGGTCCTCCAGATCATCATACATGGCTACATCACGAACACCCATCTCCTCCTCATCAGTCTCAACCTCGTACTCAACAACTGCATCATCCATATAGACATCTCCGATCACAGTAGCTGAAGGAACATCTGAACTTACAAAGACATCTGCACTAGGAACCTCGGGGATCTCGATCGTACCGAATAACATAGAAAGATCAGTGGACTTCAGCTCATCCACATCCTTTCTGAGCCCAACAATATTGGTCTTCACGGCTGTAACAATATCTGAAGCACCCCTACTCTGCTCACAAGCCTTTACCCTCACAGTGAGGGCATGCAGTGCAAATGTGTGGGCATATATCATCCCCATATTCTCTCTCATCTCAGCCTTAATCGGGGCCAAGACAGCAGCAATCACATGCTCAATCAACCCAGGCACAACGACCTCTCTCCAAGAGGCATGCATATCAGCAGACTGAGCTAGATGGCCCTTCTTGTACAACATGGCTCGGGTGATAGGGGTAGGGAAGAAGAAGCAGTAGGAACAGTAGTAGTAGGGTGAGCAGTTGTAGGGATAGAAGATACATAAGTAGAGGTGCCAGGGGTACTTGTAGGCTCACTGGCCTGAGGGGAAAGTATTGCCTCTGTCGGCAACATCTCAACTTCGACTACTGGGGACGTATCCACCGGTGCAGATCTCCTCGAATCAGCCTCATCCCTTATATATTCTGGATCTATTCACCGTATATTAGTAGAGGAAGTGAGAGTTACTTCCACATCTGTCTTCGCAACTACCGGAACACGGGCCCATCTGCACAACTCAATAAATAACACGGGAAAGGGAAGAGAGGTATGGCGCTGCTTGACACCTATATCCATTTCCTGCTCTATAATCTAACCCAGATTTAGGTCATCCCTGTCCATTATACAGCCCATCAGAGCAGCTTTCTCATGCATCAGTATTGACTTTTTCTGGGATTGCATCGGTGTGCTGTTAATGAATCCAAACGAGTACCTAGCAGCCACATTTAGGTCCTTCTTTTCAATGGGAGCCCCAACGTCTATCCACCGTGGAGTAGTATTATATATCAAGGGTTCCAGCCAACCCTTTAAATCCTCGCGGGTCTTCTTCTATGTTTGATCCGCAAAGACTTGAATCACATTGACTGAACACTCGAACACCTCATTAATATTTGTGCTGCTACATATACTTTCTTATACTGAACTAACACGCAGTCAATCAACTTAAATGCACTTGCCTTCTTTTTTCCTTTGGGAACCATCCCCAGATTATCCGAGTAGAATTCCCGGACCTAACTGGGAATGTATGAGCCACAGGGATTGGTGAATATCTTGAACTTGTGGAACTTAATGGTGTTGCACACCTCCGGGTACCGGTCTACAACTCCTTTGTACACAAGTATTTTTCTTTGAGGATGATCCTCAAACCCTTGCCCTTTAACCTATTCAATGACTGGGGTGAAGGATCCTGCTCTACTATCTGTACTGGAGGTAAAGGAGGCATCGGCATCCAAGCTGGATCGTGTATCACCTTGGAGTGTAGCTCCTCTTTCCTAGCCTGGAGAAATTGATCATCCTTTGGCTCAGATATAGAGATCAGAGAACTGTACCATGAATAACCCTCACTTTCGGAGGGAGTGAGGTATGTGGATTAAATCTAATTACTTTTGGAGCTCGCCTTTGCAGGTGCTGGCAATACAGGCTCCTTGCTCTTGCCCTTTCCCCGTTTCAGAGGAAGTTTGGACACGGTGTCTTGGGAGGCTACAACCTCCTCATTTATGGTTATGCCTATGGCTCACCTTCGGGGAAGTTGATTCCTATGGGCAAGTTTTGGTCTAGTCATTCCTGCAAAATAAAACCATACATGTTAGATGCCATTCAAGAAAAAATTTAAAGTTAAAAATATGTGGAGGAAAACTCATCGAACCGTTGGCGAGTTTCTGAATCTATTCGGTGAGCCAAGTCGGGCTCGCCGAATTTTCCAGGATGATTTTTTTGCAAAACTCAGCATTGGTCAGCGATCTGCATGGGCTTTCAGCGAATCACCAACACCATTCGGCAAACTAAAAGTAGCTCACCGAATGTTATAGAATAATTTCAGAATTTAGGGGAGTAGATGGGTGATCAGAAAGGTCTTACGGCGACTCTCCGAGTGAACTCAGCGAGCTCATGTGCATCGCAAAAAGTTACAAAACTCCGCCAACAAATATGGAAGAAAAATGGAGATCAATGGGTCTTTAGGTGAACCGCCAAATTCGCCGAATAGTCCAACCTGCCATATTCTTACCCTAACCTTCAAAATCTAACCCGCAACCCACGAAAAAAAATTAACCTATTATTATATGCAATTGAGCCCAGACCCATACTACTCGTGCCCTTGGGGTACTAAGACTTCCCCTGATTTGGCCAAAATAGGCCAATCGATTTCTTTTTCCCTTAAGTATGATGCCAACTGCTCTATCATTGGGCAAAATCGGTCAATCGACACCAACAGGGTTACTCAGACATCACCCGTACTAGACTCAACAATCAAATCAACACAACCCATAAAATTATCATGCTAATTCTAGGGATTTCGCAATTCACGTCCAATTAACACAAATTAAAATAATAAACGAGCATGAATAATCACTACTCACTTAACAAATCACAATATGCAATAAAAACAACCAATCAATGATCATGCATTTGAATGTCATACAAAGTAATGACGGTGTTCAGATAACCAACCTCAACAGAAAATGATCGAAAAGTTAGGCAAGTAAAGTATCGAAAATCCTCCCCCGTCTAATCGATCCCACACAAAAAGGAAGAAAAATAGTACGGAAGTATGAAAAAATGTTATTGTGAAAGAATAGAAGTTGAAAAGAATGAAATGAGGGACATCTTTATATTTAAAAATGGTTAGGCATTTTAACACTTCAGTTTCGCGTGCTAATCGGTGATGCTTACTTACGTCGCCGAACCACTTGGCGATGCACCAAGTATCACTTTAGCCCACCGAGTTTTATAGAACCTCTAGCTAGCTAGTTGGTTCAATCGACGGTCCAAGTCGGGGTCGCTAACCTGTTCGGCGAGTCACCGACAGGACCTTTGGCTTGCTTAATTGCTCTTCTTCCCAAAATTTCAAACTTTCAACGTGCACATTCAACAAACGTTATTCAAACACTATTAAAAACATCAAAAACTTGGGTTGCCTCCCAAGACGCACCTTATGTAACGTCGTGGCATGCCGAAGATACCCATTCAAGGTTCATTATTGGAATTGGCCATGGTGTTACTCGGTAATCCTCCTTTTGGCCTTGGATTCGAGTGAGTTGATATTTGACCCATTTGTCTCTATGGCTGCTTAATAGACACCGAGTCAGAAGTAACTGTCTGACTTAGAGTTGAGATGTAATCTTTGATTTTTTTAAAACCTTGTCTGACCCTTCCTTTTTGTTGAGAATGTGTGAAAGCATATATTCAGTGCGAAAACTTTTCGGGTCAACCCTTTTCTCTTTTGGCTGTTGACGCTCATGGGGAGTAACATATCTCTTTTTTCCTCATCTCTCTCCTTCGATTTAGTTCCATGATCACGCCATTTCCTATCACGGTCTCTCCAACCGTCATCACGCTCTCTATTCCAACCATGATTCCCGCCCGACCTTGGATAGCTTGGACAAAAACCTCCACTTTGATTTGCAAGGAAACTCACTTCCTCATTATATAGAGCCTCGATGTGTGCATCATTGGGGTTCACCCCATTAACACCAACAGTATTCACAAATTTAGACCCACTACCCATGACATGGTTTGACTAAAAATCTATTTGGGACATCATTTTGGCCATGTTTTGATCTCGTTCTTGGTCATTTTCAATCAATTCTTTTGTCATCCTAAAGGTCAAAGGAGACATTCGATCATTTCTCATGTACCAAGCACGGTTGATTTTTTTCAAACCATCAAGCAAAATGGATGCAATTTTGAATGCTTGTTGCATGAGTCCTCCATAGATGAGTTGGTCAGCCACACCTTTGTTCGCTGAATCTAGACTCTAGTAGAAATGTTGTAACAAGACATTGTTCGGGAATCCATGAGTCGGACAATAGAGCAGCAACTTCTGGAAGCTTAGCCACGTCTCATGAATTGGTTCACCATCCAAGCGTTGAAAGCCTTGGATATTATCCATATATGACATCATCCTCGAAGGAGGGAAACACATGTCGTAGAACATCTCGGTAAGTTCATCCCAAGTGGTAATTAAGTCCTTAGGTAGGTCAGCTAACCACTTGGTAGCCTTTCCCATCAAAGAAAAAGGGAACAATCAGAGTTTGGAGATGTTGTTGAATGAGAAGGATCCACAAACATCAATGGAGTTCCAGATATGGTCATGGGGATCCTCATGAGCCAAGCCTCCAAACAACCCTTTCATTTACAATAGTTGCAACATCGTGCTTGTTACGTGGAACATTAAATTTCCGATGACCAGGGGAAACTGGATAGCACCTACACCACTCAAATGTACTTCATTCACATCGTTCAAGTTTCTGATGTCGTCGTTATGTCCTAACGGACTGGCATTGCTTTCGTTGACATTCATTTCGTCACCTAGTCAAAGGAAACAAACAACAAACAAAGGTTAAATAAGTTCAACTACAATATAATAAGACCATAAATAAACTTCAATAAAAGAAATCTAAAACACCATACCCGGCAGCAGTGCCATTTTTTATAACACTCAACTACACCTTATCCAATTCTAGGTGTAGGTGACCGTTATCCAGTATTAACCCAACAAATAGTAGGGGTTGAACTCACAGGGAGTGATATGTAATGGAAATCACTTATGAAGTTATAAATGTCTTCTAATTTATTGTAGGAGTAAACATTATAGAAATTAAGTAAAGTAAATTAAAGGGGTTTGAAAACAAGCGTCAGATGGGGGAATTGGTTTATCAATTAACAACTACAACAATTACAAAAATAGGGAAGTAGATAAGTAAAGAAGGATTCCTGGGGATTTGATTGATTAAAGGCTAATTTCTCTATATGGATAATTATTATTTACTAACAATTGTTGAGTCTTAGTGGATAGGCTAGACTATAAATACTATAAATTTCTTTCAAATTACTATTATGATACAAGCTAGTTCTCTTGAACCTCGACAAGCATATCAATATACACAGCCTAATACCTCAATTAATCTACTCTCTCTAGCTAGATTGGTAGGGTCGAGTTTTGAATCACTCTTTTGAGCTGAATGCACAATAACCCAACCACTACAATGATTTATCGATAGCCTTAATTTTAGAACCTCTTTCTTAAGTAAGCTCGGAATACTAAGTTAGAATTGTATTTGCAACTACAATTCAAGGGTTAATACATAGCCATCAATAAATCACACTTCAGATCAACATTTTAATTAGTAAACAACAATACCCATAAGCTAATAGAACAAGTAATCACATGATCACACCCCCAAGAAAGTGGGTTTTATCCACACATTATAAAAAGTAAGAAAACATTACCAATTATGTTTGCCGGGTAATGATTTGAAAGTCTTTACAATTCTTCAAATCAACTAAAATTCAAAATCCACTTGAAAACTCTACTAGAAAACTACAAAACTAGTGTTAGCGATCAAGAACACAAGGTAAAACTCTCACAACACTTGTTTAGAAACTGGGAATTTTGGAACTCTCCCAACCACACTTAAAACTCGTTTGAAATTTTATATTTATACTCCTCAAAATTTGCAGCTTGTGGACTGATTGGCGGAGTAAGTCGAGCATCGCCGACCAGGTCAGTTATGCGCCAAGTGTCACTCTCGATCGATGTCTTGCCTTGCCTCTTCAAACTAAGGCTCTTGTAACTTTAGGTGATCAGGGGCTGAGTCACCAGTCCATTCAATAGTTCGTCGACTGGTCATTTCCATTGCCAAGTTGTCTTGTTCCTCTAGGCTAGCACACTGTAACTTTTGGTGAACTGAAGAGCCACTCGGCGGTTCGCCGTGTGGTTTTGGCGATCACCAAGATTGTCTTTCTTCAACTTCTTCAGCTTTTTGGCTCCTTTTTGCCAGGTAATGTCCTTGCCTTACGCCTTTTCCTTCATTACTTCAAATCAACACTTTAACATCATTAAAGAGCATAAATTAGGCAATGAGGACAATCAAACCATGAAAACACAGCCCTAAATGAGTCAAAATCCCTGACTCATCAGCAATCAGGGTCCTCTGTTTTATGGCTAGTGGTTGACTTGGTTGATTTCCAAGCTTGGTGAGTCCTCATGCTTCGAGGATGGATTTCCATTTTTTTTAGTTTTTGTCTTACTTTTAGTTTTTGGACATGATGTATGGGCTAGACCCAATTTCATTCTATTGTGTTAGATGGCTATTGACACAAAGTGTTTAGATTTCCAATTTACTTTTATAAAACTACTGGACTCTAAATGTTATTTTTACTTCTTATAATCTATTTCTTATGTTATGAATGTAAAATGGCTTGTATGGGGACTTTCGGGGTCCTATACGCCATGTTTCATCTAGGGTGTACCTCTGGGTCGTAACGAACTTGGTAATTAGAGAACAAGGTTTAGAATGGTTCTAGGATGTCTCATAATCCACGTCAAGTAGAGTATTCTTCATGAGTGTGAAGCACACCACATTTATGAATGAAAGGCTATAAGATGTTTAGGAAACTTCACTTCTTTCATTACTCTAAAGTCGTGCGATAGAGTTTAACTTTATAAGATCTCTGTCATAATCCTTACCTAATGATCTACATCATATGTCTACTCAAAGGGTTTATGCTAGAAGAAATCCGAGAGAGAATGTGAATGAAGAAGCTTATCCACAATCTCCTCAAGCTCTTTTCATTCCTTTGGCCGAGCAAGTGACTAATGCGGAGTTCAGGGCAGCTTTTCAGGTATTTGCTCAGGTTGTGACGTCCCAAGCTAATAGGGAGGTTGTGGTCCCCGTGAACCCAAATATGGGTACGATGGAATCTAGAGTGAGGGATTTCAGTAGGATGAATCCTCTGAAGTTCCATGGTTCTAATGTTGAGGAAGATCCTCAAGAGTTTATTGATGAGGTCTACAAGGTATTCATTATCATAGGAGTGACGCCGGTTGAAAAGGTAGAGTTGGCCGCTTATCAACATAAAGGTGTTGCTCAAATTTGGTTTAACCAATTGAAAGAAGGAAGACATGATGATATGGGTCCTCTTGATTGGGAGAAGTTTAAGGCTACTTTCCTTGATAGGTTCTTTCCCCTTGAGATGAGGGAAGAAGCAGTGCTTGAGTTCATCAACCTTCATCAAGGATGTATGGGTGTGAGGGAATATGCTTTGAAGTTCAGACAATTGTCTAAGTATGCTCCTACAATGGTTGTTGATCCTAGGGTAAGGATGAGTAAGTTCATTTCGGGTGTATCACAAATGGTGGTTAAAGAATGTCGTACTAACATTGTTGTTAATGCCATAGACATCTCTCATCTCATGATTCATGCTCAATAGCTTTAAGAAGAGAAACATAAGGAAAAGTCTAGGGAGACAAAGAGGGAAAGAACCGGGGATGGTAATTTCTCTCATGCAAGGTCCGATAGACATGGTCGTCCTAAGTTTCGACAAAGGTTTTCCGATCAAGATTCCTCCAATGCTCCTCCTAAGTTCAAAAAGGATAGGGTGTCTAACACTAATCTTCAAGGAGGGAATTATAGTGGATCTTCATTTCCTATGTCAACTTGTACTAGGTGTGTAAAGAAACATGAGGGTAACTCCTTAGTCTTCAAGAATGGTTGCTTCAGTTGTGGTAAAAGTGGGCATAACATGAGGGATTTCCCAATGCTTATGGCTAAAAGAAGAGAGAGCAAGCAAACTCCTCCTAGTGGTTCAGGTTCTAATGCTCCGAAGTAAAACTGATTTTATGCACTTCAGACTCGTGGTGAACAAGAGGGTTCTCCCGATGTGGTTACTGGTGTGCTGAAAGTTTTCCAACTTGATGTTTATAGTTTACTTGATCCCGATGCTACCTTGTCTTTTTTTACGCCATATGTGGCTATGAGGTTTGATGTTCTTCCGGATGTGTTGTTAGAACCTTTTTCTGTCTCTACTCTTATTGATGATTCTAGTATGGCTAAGTAGGTCTATAGAATGTATCCTGTTTCATTATCCCATAGAATTACTCTTGTTGATTTGGTGGAGCTTGATATACTAGATTTTGATGTTATCCTTGGTATGGATTGGTTGCACTTTTTTTATGCTTCTATTGATTGTAGAAGCCCTGTAGTCAAGTTTTTGTTTTCGAATGAGCCTTCTTTTTTGAAACCTAGAAAGATGATTTCTAAGGGTTGCATTTTCCATATTGTTAGGGTGAGGGATGTAGATTCTGAAATCCCTAATCTTGATTCGGTCCCCATTGTTAATGAGTTTTCGGAAGTGTTCCCAGATGATTTTCTCAGTATTCCTCCTGAAAGGGAAATAGACTTCGATATTGATCTTCTCCCCGATGCGCAACCTATTTTCTATCCCTCCTTATAGAATGGCTCTAGTAGAACTTAAAGAATTGAAAGAGCAATTGAAAGATTTGTTGGATAAGGGTGTCATCCGACCAAGTATATCCCCATGAGGTGCTCCAGTTTGTTTATTAGAAAGAAGGATGGTTCTCTTCGTATGTGCATTGACTATCGCCAGTTGAACAAGGTGACCATTAAGAATAGGTATCCTCTTCCA
This sequence comes from Solanum gracilifrons, assembly GCA_029582605.1. Classification (NCBI taxonomy): domain Eukaryota; kingdom Viridiplantae; phylum Streptophyta; class Magnoliopsida; order Solanales; family Solanaceae; genus Solanum; species Solanum gracilifrons. Next base: position 40,989 of record JAJOOH010005468.1, read on the forward strand.
AGGATAGATGATTTGTTGTACCAACTTCAAGGAGTGAGTTACTTCTCCAAGATTGATCTTTGGTCGGGTTATCACCAATTGAGGGCAAAAGAATATGACATTCCGAAAATGGCTTTTCAAGCTGGGTATGGTCATTATGAGTTTTTGGTGATGTCGTTTGGTTTGGCTAATGTTCCAGCGACTTTTATGAAATTGATGAATAGAGTGTTTACACAATACCTTCATATTTTTGTGATTGTGTTCATTGATGATATGTTGATCTACTCGAGTAGTGAGGATGAACACAGTGACCATTTGAGGATTTGTGTTGCGAATTCTCAAGGACCAACAACTTTTCATAAAGTTTACTAAATGTGAGTTTTGGCTAAGGCTCGTGGCTTTTATAGGTCACTTTGTTTCAGGTAAGGGTATTGAAGTAGATCCTATTAAGAAGGATGCGGTTAAGAGTTGGACTAGAGCTCTATCTCCTTCGAATATTAAAAGTTTCTTTAATGTAGCTGGTTACTACAGAAGATTTATTGAGGGGTTTTCTTCGATTGCCTCTCCATTGATGGCTTTGACTCAAAATAAAACTAAGTTTATATGGTCTGAAGCATGTGAGAAGAGTTTTCAAGAGTTAAAGGATAGACTTACTTCAACTTTGGTAAAGACTTTACCGGAAGGGACGGATGGTTTTGTTTTTTTATTATGATGCCTCTAGAATTGGGATGTCTGCTTATGCAAAATGGGAAGTTATTGCCTATCCTCCAAGGAAACTTAACACTCATGAGAAGAATTATCCTACCCATGACCTTGAATTAGCGATAATTGTTTTTTTGCCTTAAAGATTTTGAGGCGATATTTGTATGGTGTTCATGTTGATGTTTTTACCGACCATAAGAGTTTGCAAAAAGAAACAGTTGGTTTGATATATTCATAGATTGTCCCTGTTGGGTGTCCAATTAGTATACTCTACCACGGGCGGTGTCATGGTTCACAATAGTTCAGAATAGTCTTTTATGGAGGATGTGAAAGGCAAGCAATGTCTTGACCCAATATTGGTCGAATTAGAAGAAGTGGTGCTTAAAAAGTTCGTTGAGGCTTATTCCCAAGGGGGAGATAGTGTACTTAGATATCAAGGTCATTTATGTGCTCCTAATGTGGATGACTTGAGGGAACAAATCTTGTCAGAAGCCCATAGTTATCGGTATTCCATTCACCCAGGAGCCACAAAGATGTACCGTGATTTGTGGGAGATCTATTCGTGGAATGGGATGAAGAAGGATATTGCAAAGATTGTGGCTAAATGTCCCGATTGTCATCAAGTGAAAGTTGAGCATCACAGACCGGGAGGTTTATCCCAAGACATTAGCATTCTTACTTGGAAGTGGGAAGATATTACTATGCACTTCATTGTTGGATTGCCTCGCACTTGGCTGCAACATTAGTCGATTTGGGTAATAGTAGATTGGATGAAAAAATTGGCTCATTTTATTCCCGTCAAGCTTTCCTATTTCGCGGAGGATTATGCTAAGTTGTACTTGAGAGAAATGGTAAGGTTGCATGGAGATCCCTTGTCCATTATTTCCGATCGTGGTACCCATTTCACTTCTCAGTTTTGCAAATCTTTCCAAAAGGATCTTGGTACTCGTGTTGATCTTAGTATGGCCTAACATCCCAAAACTGATGGGAAAACGGAGCATACTATCCAAACTTTGGAATATATGTTAATAGCTTATTGATTTTAAAGGTAATTGGGATGACCATTTTCCATTGATTGAATTTGCCTATAATAATAGCTATCACTCGAGTATTGTTATGTATCCTTATGAGGCATTGTATGGTAGAAGGTGTAGATCTCCTATAGGATGGTTTGAGGTGGGTGAAGTTACCCTAATAGGTCTCGAATTGGTACATGAAGCTATAGAGAAACTTCGACTTATTAGAGAGAAGTTGAGAACGACCTAAAGTCAACAAAAGTCATATGCCGATATTAGAAGAAGATATCTTGAATTTGATGTGCATGATTGGGTTTACTTGAAAATCTCACACATGAAGGGTGTAATGAGGTTGGGTAAGAAAGAGAATCTTAGTCCCTGTTTTGTAGGCCCATATCAGATTTTGAGACGTCTTGGTAAGGTTGCTTATGAGCTAGACCTTCCTAATGAGTTTACATCAGTGCATCCGGTTTTCCATGTCTCTATATTAAAGATATTTGTTGCAGATACGACATCTATAGTTCCCTTAGAAGGTTTGGGATTTAAGGAGAATAGTTCTTATGAAGAAGTTATTGTTGAGATTTAGACGGGCAAGTTAAGCAATTGCGGAACAAAGAAGTTGCTTCCGTGAAAGTGTTATGGAGGAATCATTTAGTTGAGGGTGCTATTGGGAGGCCGAGTCCAATATGATGTCCCTATATCCTCATATGATTCCTTATACTCCTACTCTAGTTTGAGGTATTGAGTTCCTCTTGGTTTATTATGTTGGTATCATGTGTTTTAGATGTTTCCATGATTTTCTTATTATGCATGTTCATGAAAAGCATATGTTTTGATAAAATGAGTCAACTTGATTGATTTCTACTTGTTTATGTGCTTATGAGTATGAATTGCATATAGACCATGATGTGATGCTTTAAACATGTTTTAGCTTGGAGTTGATGTTTCCTCCTCGGATATATGCATTTTAGTTTGAGTTGCATATGAGATTCATGATGTGAAGATATATGAGTATGTGTAGCTTGAAGTTAAGGTTTCTTCCTTGAATTTGTGCATTTATGTGATTGCATGCATGATGGGCTGCTAGTCTTGAGCCTTTTCCTTTAAGAGGTGTCCACAATTCCATTCCAGGACCAATGTCCCCAAGGGGGAGATAATGTAACACCTCTGAATCTAGTAGTCTAAGCATGAGGTAAAGTGTCAAGCCATGAGCCAAATAATTGAGCTTAGGCAACCTTCACATGGACCCATACGGGCTGTGAAGGGTACCACGAGCCGTGGTGCTGCCCATGGTGGCAAACGGTGGCTAGCCAAGCCGTTTTTACATCCCACGAAAACCAATATGCCTTTTGGTCAGGACTACGGGTCATGGTGATGAACGTGAAGGGCTAAGCAACGTGCAAGTTGAGGCGACCCCCTCCCATGAGCCACTTGACAGCTCATGAAGGTCCTGACGGCTCGTGGAGGTGGGCGTATGGGGAGTTGAGTTTAAGTGTGGTAAACCAAGCCACTGGTCAAGGACCATGGCTGGCACAACGGCTCGTGGAAGCCACAACGACTCATAAAGAGCCATGTGAAGTGGGGTCGACAGTTTTTAATTTAAGGGCTTATGGGTCTTTTTGAAATTTCTTTAAATTAATAATATGTTGTTTTACCCAATGCTAGGACCCCTATATAAATGATTTTAAACCCAAAATTCACCCATTCAAGTCATTCTCTTAAATTCACCAAAAATTGAGTTCTTCCTCTCCACAATATTCCTCTCTGTAGAAACTTGAAGAAGAAGAAGATTCAAGCTAGGGTTCAAGAGAAAGCTTCCATTCTTCAATTTCTTTGGGAGATTTGATAGTAAGGTATAATAGTTTTCATCATTGAATTCCTTCCATTCATGGAGTTCCCAAACTCTCTTATTTCAAAAGGTAGAAATTCCCAATTTGAGTTAGGGTTTTCTTCAATTGTCATGGGTTCTCTTTAAAGTTCATTTAAATGATTGAATTATATTCTATTATGCATGAATTGATGAAATACTGTGACTTTTATGATGTTTTCCCATGAACACATGTCAATCCCATGTTTTCCAATTATGATGATATGATGTGGGTTTTGAATCATGAAAGAGTAGATTATGAAATTAAGCATGTTATTATAAGAATTATATAAATGTGTTAAGCATACTTGGAGAGTCAAGTATCAATGATGATGATTTTTGTTGTGTTGTTGAAAGGATTTCCCATAAGCACATCAAAGCATGATTATGAAAGGTTTTCTCACATATCTGATTCTTAGTGTTGAAAGGTTTTCTCAACTAAACTATGAATCAAAGATTTTAGGAGTTATCCTAATTAATAAGACTTAGCATGTATTGGTCTGAATGATACATTTCCATGGATGACTTATGACTTTGTTTGGATTGGAAAAATGACGTGCCCTTCCATGGATAATAAGAACAAGTAAGAAATGACTATTCTGTGGAATTTATGATTAGCACCGATAAGAAAATTAAGATGGAGTCCCTCACGTCAGTAGAGCTTGGGCTTTCCAGAAGCAATATTCTTATCACTTACATGGGTCCCCCAATAGGATTATTGTTTAGATAGACATTAGCTAGTGGATCCACCTATGTTAGAAGTTCATGGTCCTTACCTTGGCAAGTAAGACAACCCTTTTCGGTGTGGGAGACACCAGAGGATCATGTTGTAGCTCACATGCTCTCTATGTCAGTTAAGGCTACTTCTTACATTAATAATTAACTAAGGTTACTTCAAGAAGTATCTCATACGAGTTCCTAGTTTTTAAATATGTTAGATTGCATTGACCATGTTTTATGAATTATGTTTTCTAACTGTTTTAATATCATGTTTCAGCTTGGTCAATTGCATGTAATGAAATGTCCTGTTTGAGCATGATTTAAATATTTCATGAATAATTATCATACATGGTACATTGTTTTTTACTAACGCATACTCTTGCCTATATTTTTCCCAAATGTAGGGTCCGATAGTCAAGGTCCTCAATTTTGTGGCTAGTGGTTAACTTGGTCGATTTCTGAGCTTGGTGAGTCCTCATGCTTCGAGGACGAATTTCCATTGCTTCCAGTTTCTTTCATACTTTCTGTTTTTGGACTTGATGATGGGCTAGGCCCAATTTCATTCTATTGTATTAGATGGCTATTGAGAAAAAGTGTTTAGACTTCCGCTTTACTTTTATAAAACTATTGGACTTGAAATATTGTTTTTAGTTCGTATGTTATATTTCTTAGGTTATGAATTCTAAGTGGCTTGTATGGGGCCTTTAGGGGTCCTATACACTATGTTACATCTATGGTGTACCCCTGGGTCGCGACAGTTTCATAGCAACTAAAGGATGTTGATAGAATTTGGTACGACCAATGAAGAAGTGCAGGGCTGAAGGGGCACCAATTATGAGCTGGGATGTGTTTGAAAGTGTCTTTATAGGGCATTTCTTTCCTTGTGAGCTGAGAGAGGCAAAGGTAAGATAGTTTATCACTCTTAAGCAAGATTCCGTGAGTATGCATGAGTACAACCTCAAGTTCACTCAACTGTCCCATTATGATCTAAAGATGGTTGCTGATATGAGGAGGATGATAAGTCTATTTGTGTCTGGACTGTCCTGCTTGTCAATCAAAGAGTGTAACGCTCCTATGTTTATAGGGGACATGGACATAGAAAGGCTTATGATCCATGTGCAACTAGTTGAGAAAGACAAGTTGAGAGATAGGGAGGAGTTCCACAGCAAGAAGGCTAAGATGACAGGTAATAAGTGTGGACAGCAGAAGGCCGGTAATGCAAACTTGTCATCTTTTCAACAAAGTCCAACTGGACCTGCTCCATTATGTGGTAGTGCACCTGCACCAAACAACCGAGGGAAGTTCAAGAATCCTAATTCGAAGAACTTCAAAGCTCGACCTACTCAATCTCAAGGCAGTATGGCACAAGAGGCCAATTGGACTCCTACATATGCTAAGTGTGGTAGAAACCACCCGGGAGCGTGTCCTGATGGCTCCACTGGCTGTTTCAAGTGTGGTTAGACATGTCACTTTATGATAGAGTACCCTAAGAATAGGAAGGGTAATGGTAATGGGGCAAATAGAACCCAAACTTCTTTAGAGGCTCCACCAGACAGAGTTGCACCTAGAGGAGCTACTTCAGGGACAAGCGGAGGAGCAAATTGTCTGTATGCTATCACTAGTAGTCAAGAGCAGGAGAACTTTCTAGATGTTGTCACTGGTATAATCAATGTCCTTACTCTTGATGTATATACACTACTTGATCCAGGTGCGAGTCTATCTTTTGTGACTCCGTATATTACTCTGAGGTCTGATATTCTTCTTGTACAACTTCTTGAGCCCTTTAGTAGTTTCACACATATTTGTAAGTCTATTCTAGCCTAGAGAATTTATCGTGATTGTGCCATCTCTGTCAATCACAAGGACACCATGGCTGACTTAGTCGAGTTAGACATGGTGCAAGTTGATGTTATTCTAGGTATGGACTGGCTTCATGCTTGTTATGCCTCAGTTGATTGTAGAACTTGATTATTAAAGTTTAGTTTCCTAATGAGCCAGTTATAGAGTGGATGAGTAGTTCAACTGTGCTAAAGGGTCATTTTATTTCGTACCTTAAGGCCAGATAGTTAGTCTCTAAGGTGTGTATCTATCACTTAGTTCGAGTTAATGACTCTACTGTTGAGACACCGTCTCTTCAGCCAGTTCCAGTTGTGAGTGAGTTTTCAGAGGTCTTTCCAGATGATGTTCCCAGAGTCCCTCCTGAGAGAGAAATAGACTCCAGCATAGATATTCTCCTTGATACCCGACCTATCTCTATTTCTCCATATAGAATTGCTCCACCTGAGTTGAAAGAGTTTAAAGAGTAGTTGAAAGATCATCTTTATAATGGTTTTATTTGACCTAATGTCTCACCTTTGGGCTCTCTGGTCTTATTTATGAGGGAGACAGATGGTTTTCTTAGGATGTGTATTGATTAATGTCAATTGAACAAGGTCACTATCAAGAATAAGTATCCACATTCAATTTGATCAACTTCAGAGTGCCACTTGTTTTTCTAAGATAGACCTCAGATCTGGCTATCATCAGTTTACAGTAAGGGAAAGTGACACCCCGAAGATAGCATTCAGGACCCGTTATGGTCATTATGAGTTTCTTGTGATGTATTTTGGCTTGACTAATGCTCCTGCAATGTTCATGGATCTGATGAAAAGAGTATTTAACCCATATCTTGACATGTTTGTTATCATGTTTATTGGTGACATTCTGATTTATTCGAAGAATAAGGAGGATCATGCTAGTCATCTCAGAATTGTCCTCCAAACTTTCAAAGATAGAGAAATTTTCCAAGTTTAAGTTTTGGCTTGAGTCTGTGGTGTTCTTAGGCCACATTGTATCTGGAGAAGGGATTCGAGTTGACACTAAAAAGATTTAAACTGTGCAGAACTGGCCCAGACCCACATATCCAACTAATATAAGGAGTTTCTTGGGATTGGTGGGTTATTATAGAAGGTTTATCAAGGGTTTTTTCATCTATTTCATCCCTGTTGACAAAGTTAACTCAGAAGATAGTAAAGTTTCAATGGTCTAAAGCTTGTGAGTAAAGCTTTCATGAATTGAAAACCCGGTTAAATATTGCCCAGTGTTTACCCTACCTAATGATACACAAAGTTTTGATATGTATTGTGATGCGTCCAGAGTTGGACTTGGTTATGTATTGGTGCAGAATGGTAAAGTTATAGCTTATGCCTCTAGACGACTTAAGATTAATGAGAAGAATTACCCATCTCATGATCTCAAGTTAGCAGTTGTAGTATTCACTTTGAAAATATGGCATCACTATCTCTATGGTGTTCATGTAGATGTGTTCACCGATCACAAGAGTTTTCAGTATGTTTTAAGTCAGAAAAAGCTTAATCTCAGATAGAGTAGGTGATTGGAGTTACTCAAGGATTATGACATGAATACCCTCTATCACCCAGGTATGGCTAATGTTGTTGCAGATGCTTTGAGCAGGTTATCTATATGTAGTACTGCCAATGTCGAGGAAGGCAAGAAAGAATTGGCCAAAGATGTGCACAGACTTGCACGTTTAGGAGTTTGTTTGTTAGATTCCAATGAACGTGGAGTGGTGGTGATGAATGCAGTTTAGTCATCACTAGTGTCTGAAGTGAAAGAGAAACAAGACCAAGACCCTGTTTTTCTTGAATTAAAGGTGAATGTTCATAAGCAGAAGGTGATGGCTTTTGAAGAAGGGGAGATGGTGTATTGAGTTATCAAGGTAGATTGTGTGTACCAACCGTGGATGAACTCCAAGAGAGGATCGTGGAGGAAATTCATAGTTCCAGTTATTCAATCCATCTCGGATCCACAAAGATATACAGTGATTTGAGAGAAGTCTAGTGGTGGAGTAGTATGAAGAGGTGTATCGTAGAGTTTATTGATAAGTTCCCAAATTGCCAACAACTCAATTTAGAACAACAAAGTTTTGGTGGTATGGATCAGAAATTTAATATTTTGCAATGGAAGTGGTAGAGGATCAATATGGATTTCATTACTTGTTTGTCGCGGTCTCGCAGGCAGCATGATTCGATTTGAGTGTTTGTAGATTGAATAAATAAAACACATCATTTCTTGTCGGTAAATACTACCTATTCAGCAGAAGCATATGCCACATTATATATTCAAGAGATAAACAGACTTCATGGATTACTTGTGTCTATCATTTCACATACAGGTGTACAATTTTGGAAGTCCTTCGAGAAAGGTTTGGGTTCGAAGGTAAATTTGAGTACTGCTTTCCATCCTTAGAATGATGGTCAAGCAGAGCTTAAAATTCAGGCTTTCAAAGATATGTTGAGGGCTTATGTGATCAATTTCAAACGCAATTGGGATGATTAGTTATCTCTCATAGAGTTTGCTTACAACAACAACTACCACTCTAGTATCCAAATGGCTCCCTATGAGGCTCTTTATGGAAGAAGATATAGAGCTCCTATTGGATGGTTTGAGGTTGGTGAAGTTGGGTTGATAGGACCATACTTGGTTCATCAAGCCATGGAGAAGTGAAGATCATTTAGAAATGGTTAAACGCAACACAAAGTCGCCAGAAATCCTATTGAGAAGCTAGGGGAAGAGACTTAGAGTTTGAGGAGGATGGTTGGGTTTACTTGAAGGTTTCACCCATGATGAGTATTATCAGATTTGGTAAGAAGGATAAGCTTCATCTCTTGTATATTGGTCATTACAAGATATTTAAGAGAATTGGCAATATAGCTTATGAGTTGGAGCTACCATCAAAGTTAGCATGAGTCCATCCGGTGTTTCACATTTTTATGTTGAAGAAGTTTATAGGAGATCCTTTACTTATTATACCTACTGAGAATATTGGTATTGAGGACAACCTATCATATGAGGAGATACCTATTCAAATTCTTGATCGTCATTTTCCAAAGTTGAGAACCAAAGAGGTTGTTTCAGTCAGGGTCTTGTGGAAGAATTAGTTTATTAAGGAAGCTACTTGGGAGGCTGAGGAATATATGAAGAAGAGATACCCATATCTCTTTGATTCCAGAGAAATTCCAAACTAAGGTATTAACTCTTTTCTTGGTACTCTTTAAATTGAAATGCTAAGTTGGGTTAAATTCCATGTTGGGTGTAGATGTTTCCACCCTCATTTCTATTTTTTAGTTATCTCATTTGAGGATGAATATTGTTCGTACAAGTGATTCTTCAAATGGTGAGTTTTGGGTCAACTACAAACGACCATAACTTTCAGCAAAGAATGATTTAGGTGTCCCAAGAGGTATGAAATGAAAGATCTTTGAGTCCTCTTTCAAATGCCACCAAGTTTGCTAAATTCCAAGTTCGGATGAAGGAGATATGCTCATTTGGGTGCAGCCTATCTAGTTAAGGCACTTCACCCATCTTAAGGAGGGATATTTTGGTCTTTTCCCTACCCCACTAGCCTTATAAATTTTATTCACCCAATTAGAGGTCAAAGCTGATTGAAATCAGTTCACACTAAATCTAAAAACGTTTGTAAGGTTAGGGAAAAGTTGAAGCGGAGAAAAATGAGAAAACTTAAAGCGTTCATCAGGTTATGAGGATTTTCGCCAAAGAACTTAGTTCTTTCGAGGTATGTATGTTTTATAGTGTTGTGTTTTTTCACCCTCAAGTCAATCATGTGATTTTTATCCATAATTTCATTCTTGAGGTTGATTGAATTGAGTTCTTGAGAAATTATTGAGGGTTTGGCATATCTTTATCAATGGAGTCTTGTTGAGTTCTTGAGGTGTGGGTCTTGAGAATGAGTGTAGTCCTTGGTGGGTTTTGAGGGGATTTCTTTGTAATTATGTTGGGTTTAATGATCCAAATTATTTTGGGAGGAAATCATTCGATTCTAGATGAATTAGGCCTTGAATTGAACAAGAAAATCTGTTAAACTCAAAGGGTATGGTGGAGAATCACTGAGCCACCAAGGGGGCTGGTGTCCAGTGCCTTTACAGCGCCATAATGGGGCTTCTAATGTTTAGGGGATGGTGCACCGTGCCAAGAATATGCCAGGGTCGCCTGCTCCCTTCTCTCCTCTGTCTTTCGTTTCGTTTGAATTCTTTAAAATGCGTCTTCGCTCTGTTCTTAGTACCACCTATCTAAAACTTGATTAATCATTGAGAGATCCTATATATCCTAATAATAACTATTGAATTCACATTTTAAATTCAAGGTAGAGTTAAGATCAAAGTTTGAGGGACTCCTTTTGAGTAATTTTGATAAGTCTTTTAAAATCATTTATAATTTGTTTTAGACTTGAGTACTTGAGTAGGAGGATGAGAAGAGTTGAGTTTTATATTTCAAAATGAATATAAGGGAACTAAGTATTCCAAAGTATGTAATACTTGTATATTTAACAACTAGAAGAAACTTGATTTCTAAACGAGTTCATTAGGAGCTTTTGAGCATCATCTCTTTTAACAGAACCTTTTGAGGAATAATCTCAGGTTGAGGATTAGTTATGTTTTTAAACATAAGAGCATGAGTTATATATATTATTGGGAGTAGACCATGAGTTATATATATTATTGGGAGTAGAGCATGAGTTATATATTTTATTGCGAGTAGTATTGAGCATCATTATGCGGATGAGTTTAGACAACTCAAAATCCTCATAAACCATGTATGCTAACATGGGTAAAGGGGCATGATTTTTAGATAATCGTGTTATACTTGAAAGCATAGCTTAGTGGATCCACATAGTTGAGCATGTCCTGTACTACGGCTAGGTATAGGACAATTTTGGCAGCATGGGCAACACTATGTATCATCACGTAGCTCATAGTGATGGTTGTTGGTTAGAGAATATCCCAAATAAGAGTAAATAGGTATTATTGTATTTATATATACATTTGAGTCATCATTTAATGTTTTTAAAGCTTGATATATATTGCTTCTTTGTCATTGCTTTCTTATTGAGTTGAGTTGATCATTCTTGATTTGAGTTGAGTTGAGACAAGATGAGTATGTCTTCCTTCCTTCCATTTCAAGCTTATATGTTATGTTTCAGTGTTCCTCTTACATGCTCATGCATTCAATGTACTGACGCCATTTGTCCTGCATTATTTCATGATGCATATACAGGTATTCAGGATCATCAATCGGCACTTCGTTGATCCTATCGCATTCTAACTAGTTTGGTCATCCCCCTTGCTTTCCTCAGAGCTTTGCATTATGGTTTTTGTTTTGTTAAGATTTCAAGGGTATTGTCCCAACTTTCATCATAATTATTAGAGGCTTCATAGACAGTAGTATATGATGAGTCTTTTTTCCCATTTCCATTGTGATGTGTTAAAGACTTGAGTATTTCAGTTGATACTAAGTTGAACTATTTTCATTAATGGTATATTTATGAGTTGAGTTGCTTTTGAGTTCCCATGTTGTTGAGCAAGTCTTACGATGAGTATTGAGCCAGGCCAAGGGTTCGCTTGGGGACCATCAATGGTTCTCAAGTGCCGGCCACGTCTATGATGTAGACTCGAGGCGTGACACACACTCACATATATATA
>JAJOOH010005469.1:0-48192 GCA_029582605.1 Solanum gracilifrons
ACCAAACCAACCCGACATTATATATATAATTTTAAAATTTTATTTTATACATAAAAATATTTACTTTGATATAATTTTTAAATATTTTTTATACTTTTCATAGTTTTTATCTTTTAATATATTATTTCCAGTTTGAAACTTAGAATTATGAATGGGCCAATAAAGATTATAATCCACAGATGTTGGTAATTATAATAAAGCTTAAATCAAAATCAAATTAATATATATTAATGCAAAAAGAAAATCAATTCAACACTAAGAATGACAATAATATTGAATATTTGTTCTTTAGTTTTACATTCGTTTAGACAATTAAAATACATAATCAAATTTTAATTTCCTTTAATATTTAGTCATGTAACTAATACTTATTAAACTTATTTTAGCATGATTTAGTACTTTTAAATTATGATCATTTTCACTATGACTTGTTAATTTGCAATATTTGTTTTACGCGATTTCATTATTGTTATTTTTGTTTGATATTTTAGTGTCATTAATCATATCATATTGTGTTATATTTTTAAGAAACATCTTAGATATTTGTATTTTGGTAGGACTAAAGAAATATTTGAAGTACTAGTAAATTATATGTTTTTATGAATACTTTACCGGAAAAACCCGAAACAATCCGAAAAACCGAAAAAATTCAAAAAAACCCGTGGTTGAAAAACCCGAGTTTTATTGGTTTGGTTTGATTTATAAATTTAAAAATCCGACACAAATGGTTTGATTTGATATTTGAAAAACTCGAACCAACCGGCCATGTACACCCCTAGTCTTAGATTAAGCTATCTCTAAATAGAGGCTACATTTTTTAGAGAGTATTCATCAACTCAGTTAAATATTTGTATGGATTAAATATAAAAAAGGATTATATTTGTCTTTTAACTTTTACAAATAAGTGATATTTGTTTTAAAACATGAGTAATACAGAATAAGAAATAGACAAAAGATATGAAGAGAGTACAATGTAAAGATCATCTTATTTAAATATTTTTAAGTGTCATTTACAATGGTGAATGGTGAATGACAATCCTATTTATAGATTGAAAAATCACTTCAAAAGTCACCATTTTAAATGTCATTCTAAAATATACATTCTTATCCAAAATGATTAATAGGAATATGTATACATAAATAAATGAAGTTCATGTATTATGTTTGTTGTTGTGTACCTTCCGAACTTATAGGGGTCTGGTTAAATTATTGTTTGACTATAATAGTATATCTTGTGTTGGTTTGATAGCGGGCTATATGAATGACTTGGACTTGCCTATATTGGTGGTTTCTTATTTGGTTGGGTTGGATTGTCCTATGGGTTGTTGTGATGTATAGCGGTGATTATCGTTATTATATCTCTAATCTCTGGTTCGCTGACTTTCACAGTGGACTCTCGTAGGAATTAGGTTGTTGGGCTAGCACCTCTAGGTATGTTCACTTGACTCAGTTATTTGCTTCATTTAATCTATCCCTTCTTTAGTTGTTTGTATTGTACCTTCCTTACTTGTTATTTATATTTTTTTTAATCTTTGAAGCTCAGTCGGTTTATGTCTATTGAGTACCGCTTGTTGGTACTTATACTACACTTCTGCACCCTGCAGATCATATTATGAGTTCTCGCCATTGACGAATGTCGTATGCGGAGCAGCTTTATGATTCAGAGACTGAGTGAGCTCCTGACGTTCGGAGTTGTCAATCTCCCTCTGTTTTGACTAGGACTAATATTTATTTTACATTCTGAGATGGTTTTGTAGATATTTGTAATTATCTAGTATTCTATTGGAATAAGTAGCTCGATTATCGACTGATACCAAGTCTTGGGGATGTTTGTATGTATATTATCTATCTCTTTCCTTTATTCTTGTGTTGGTTCCTTGCTTTCTATATGTTTCTCTTACGCTTGATAACCCGTTGCTTTTGGTTTCGGGCTATGGGTTTAGCTTGCCTATTAGTGCGTGTTAGTAGGTGTTATCATGACCTGAGACTTTGGATCGTAACAATTTCTTCCAACTTCACTAAATCAATAAGTCTCAACAAAATTGAAATAATAAACCATTGCCATCTAGGAAGTTACTCTAATTCCTAAGCTTCAAGAATCAATAAGATCATCAACCCTTTTCAAGTTATTCCCAACTTGAAGTTACATTAACCACAATATCGTTTCTTAAACAACGATTCTAGGATTTGAGTTCATATTATAGGTTTTATATTTATGATTCACTTAATAAGGGAGTTGTTAGATGCCAATGACGGTTAGGGAAATTTGGGTCCTAAAACAATAATCCTTGTATTGCTAATTCATGGTATATTATTAACACCTATATTGCAATTCAATATTACTAATTAATCTCCATGTTATTAATTAATTCCATTGTTAATCCCTACCTAACTTGTTTGAACCAAATGACCTCGGCCCTTAAGTAATAATATATTTTGTTTTCTTGAGGTTTAAAAGTGTCCATATTTTTCTTGTATCACCCATTTTATTTTGGTCAACAGCCAATCAGATGACAACTCTTGCTATGTCCAAGGCAGACATGTTCCTTGCTTGAGACTTTCTTGGTTTTTAAGTTGCAAATTTCTGTTATTTGTTCAAGTTTGGTTTTGCAAGTATGGATGTAATTTTTACTTTAGAAAACATATCCCTCAATATTGTTTTCCATTTTCTTCTTTTAAAACTTTTCCACTTGTAAATAATTTGTCGAGAGAAGTATTAAAAACACGTTTGATCTTGACACGAATTATTATTTTTCTCCCAAACTATTGACAACCTAAAAACACCCCTCTACTTGAATGACTAAACAGATACACCCCCGATACATCCTCAAAATGCCACATGACATAACAAATGGTCTTAAACTCTTATAGGAGCGTGAGACTCTTAATAAATAGCCGAGAGAAGCGTTGAAAATATCCCTAAACTTAACGAGAATTTAGGGGTGTATTTCACGCATGTTGCTAGATCTAGGGTGTATTTAAGTTCTGTTAATTAAGTAAATAAATACTTTTAAGACTGTCAATAATTTAGGGATGAAATTAATAATTTACACTAAATTAAAGAGTGTTCTCGATACTTCTCTATTTTGTTTGAGTTGGACAATCAATATACTCTATGGACGCCAACATTATTCTATATATTTGTATTATTACTCTTGTTCCTATCCCTACATTAATATTAGCCCTTTCGCCGCCAAATATATATATATATATATATATATATATATAAAAACTATTTCAACCTACAAGTACGTTATACGTTATTTGAGAATAAAAGCAAGACTCTAAACTCAACTTTTTCTTATGTAGGAATTAGAATATTTAACAAATGTTTGAAAAATTGGCTTCACACCATTACATGGGGAAAAGAGTTGGGGCTAGAAAAATTAGACACTCTTTTTTTACAATTATATCTTGACACTCAATATTTACACGAAATCAAACAATATCACCATAACAATTAACAAGTAAAATTAAAATACATATCATTTAATCATAAATAGCTGATAATATATGTATTTAAAAATACATGTCTTCCATTAATTTATTTGGCGTAAACACTAAATAATTTTTAGCATCATCATATAACTTGTTGTTGTAGAATATTACTCCCTCCGTCTCAATTTATGTGAGTTACTTTCTCTTTTAGTTAATCCCAAAAAGAATGACGCATTTTTATATTAAGTAACAATTTAACTATAAAATGTTTATTTTATCCTTAATGAAATGATTTGCAATCACATAGATTTCTATCATTCATTTTGGACCACAAATTTTAAAAGTCTTCCTTTATTTCTTAAATTTTGTGTCCAATCAAACTACCTTATATAAAATGGGACGGAGGGAGTAGAAAAAGTGGTGTGCCTAATTTAAGCCTTTCATTACGCAGGGAATGATGACAATACCACGAGGAAATTAAAGGGTTTATACTATTGAAAGTTTGATTTTATTACTTAGAAAATTTGCTAACGGTTTCAACTTTAACTACCTTGATTCTTCTACTACACATCTTCATAACGTCATTCTGACCTAACAAACTGTTGAGTTAATTAAATAGTGTATCTTAGTTCCATCCACCCTTTAAAATAAAATAAATAAGCAAAACAGAAGATATAATCCTCAAAATAAACAAATTATTGATTTCTATGCGTTATCCAAAGCTTCATGACTTTGAGAATACACTATTCGACAATATCCATTTAATACTCACTCAATTAATTCATGAAATAAATTTTATTTGTGGATAGGCCATTATCTTCACCTAAATAAATATGGCAAAATTATGGCAAAAATGGCAACATATTAATGAAACATAGCTATAGTTTAAAAAAAAATTACAATACACCAGTATATGCTGGTTTTATAGCAAATTTTCTCCTCTCTTCCTATCTCCCCGTCCCCTCTCTCGCGTCACTTCTCTTTCTCTCTCTTTGCAATCTTGCTCGTCTCTCTCCTCTTTTTCTATCATCTCTCGCACCTCTCCCCTCTCCCTGCCCACTCTCTCTCTCTCTCACACCTCTTTTTGCCTCCTATCTCTCAACACAAATACAAATTATAACAATTGATTATACAAATACAAATGTTAACAGTCGTTTATACAAACACAACTGATAACAATCTATTATACAAATACAAATTATATGTGTCAACTATACAGATTCTCTTTAGTGATACAAGTACATATGTATTCGCTGATACAACATAGATACAAATGATGACAATCAACTATACAAATAAAATATTGAACTCGATATTGTTGTTTTTGTTAGTACAATTGATACAAATGATAACTATCAATTATTCAAATACAAATGTTGAATTTGAAACAGCAGTGATATATTGTATTCAATTTATTCATTGATACTAATTTTATTTGTTAATACTATTATATCGTTTCTACCAATACATACTAATTACAATACACAATTATCCAGATATAATCATTGATACATATACATACTAGTTACATATCTATAATTATCCAATATATGTATACAAATACAATTCACCTATCTCTTCTCTCTCCAGGATCTGACTCGCCTCTCTCCTCCTCTCCTAATCTCCCTCACCTCTGTCCTCCCCTAACATTTTTCTATAATTCACAATTAAGCAAACTATAGCGATTGAGTCCTATTTATGGCCTAATATTTGGTGTTTTTGAAAGTTTCCCAATAAATAAAGAGAAAATTCAAAAATGACTAACATTTGGGCATATATAATTAGAGATCTATAATGGTAAATTGGGTATTTACAATTCACAGTTATTGTTTGAGAGGGTAAACCAAATAAAATAAAATAAAATAATTATCTTGCCTCTCTCCCTCTTTCTCTCCCGTTTTCTCTTCCTCTCTCTATCTCTCTCCCCATCTTTGTATTTTGTATTTTCACCCCTATTTCTCTTTTTGTATTTTGAAATTTCACCCCTCTCTCTCTTTGTATTTTTTACTCCTCTCTCATCTCCATTTTCCTCTCTCTTTCTTTGTATTTTATATTTTCACCTCTTGTCCTCTTTATTTTTTATATCTTCACCTCTTTTCCTCTTTGTATTTTTTATTTTTAACTCTCTCCCTTTTTGTATCTTGTATTTTTACCTCTCTTCCTCTTTGTATTTTGTATTTTTATCTCACTTTGTATTTGTATTTCCCCCCCTCTCTCCTTTGTAGTTTGAATTTTGTTTTTTTACCTCTCCCTCTTTATATTGTTGTCTCTCTATTTTTAGATTTTGTAATTTTTATTTTCACATCTCTCTTCTTTGTATTTTGTATTTTCACTTGTCTTCCTCTTTATATTTTATATTTTCACTTCTCTTTGTATTTTGTATTTTGACATATCTCAATGTATTTACATATTTTTTGAGGTATCATGTGAATGTATTTATTGTATTTATCTGTACATTTAGGTTGTATTCTATATTTGCACCTCTTCTCTCTATATACATGCGCACGCGTGCACATATATATATATAACCTGTATTCATTAACTCTTGTATCACTTGTGTTCAAAATTTTTGTATCATTTGTATTCATTCGTTCTTGTATGAATTGTATTCATTCTCTCTTGTTTGATTTGTAGTCATTCGTTCTTGTATCACATGTATTCAGAGATCTTGTATCACTTATATTCAAAGCTCGTATATCACTTACATTCATCCACTCTTGTATTACTTGTATTCATTTGCTCTTGTACCACTTGTATTCATCTGTTCTTGTATCACTTGTATTCAAAGATCTTGAATCACTTGTATATAAAAATAGGGAGAGGAATATATAATTGATACAAACATACCAAGCAACATACAAAAAGCAGTACATATATATAGAAAAAAAATATACAATTGATACAATCACACAAAATAAAATACAAGAAAAATGCTATAACGAGAGAGGGTTGGGTGTGGAAAAATGAGAGAGAAAATGTACCACTCATACAAACAAACAAAATAATATATGAAAAAGGGCTAAAAATGAGAGGCAATGAGAAGGTAAGGGAGAGAGCGAGAGAAAATATATATACACAAATCAAAATACAAGAAAATTAACTATAGAGGTAGAGTGAATGATAGAGAAAATGCATCATTGATTAAAAAAACAAACAACAAGAAAAATATATGAAAAAGAAAATCTAAAGTAAAGAAGAAAAAGTTTTTATTTATTTTAAAAAAAGATGAGAAAGGCACTAAGAGATGGAGAGAGAAAAAACATAACTATACAATTATAAAGGAAGAGAGATGGAGAGATAAAGAGATAGAGAGAGAGGGGGAGAGGGAGTGATGAAAAACAACAAATATACCATCAAATATAAAATAAAATACAAGAAAAAGGCTAAAAAGAAGAGAGGCTGTAAAGACGGAGAGAGAGAAATTACTATTTATACAAATATACAAAACAAAATGGTTATATTTGATGAGTGAGAAAACTCAAATATACTATTGATATAATATACTATGTAACTTTTAAAAAAATATAGTTATATACAAGAAAGACAAAATGCTTGACTATATTATGTAACTTTCCCATAAATAAATGATATTTCACCTCGAGCCTTTTTTATTTAGCTGATTGATCATGGGTGGAAAAATGAATATAATCTTGAAATTGATTTTTAAATTTTTTTTTGTGTTTGGATAAAATTAAATGCTTAATATGTATGTTTTCAATTAAATATACTAAAAATTCTTCTAAAGTTATTTTAAAGTAACTTTAATTACAAGGAAATAGATGAACTAAATGAATGGAGGGGATTTTATTTTGCAAAGGTTGCTTTAAATATAAATGTGGAGAATCATAATAGCTCAGTTAGGGCATGTTTGGATTGACTTTTGGCATATGACTTATAAGTCAAAAGTCATAAGTTAGGATTTTTAACTTATGGCTTTTGACTTATTTTTGTTATTTTGGCTTTAAAATAAGTGTTTATAAACACTTTTAACTTTATCTAAACACTTCAAAACTGTTTAAAAGTTATTTTGACTTAAAGCACATAAAATAAGTCAATCCAAACGGGCACTTAATTGACTATCTAAATTTCATTTTATTGGTGACGGTTCCATTCTTCTCAATGTAATATTCTTCCATTTCCCTTTCCCTTTTCCTAAACTTGTAAAAATGATAAATAACTAAATAAATACTAGGAATGAAAGTCAAATCAAAACGGCTTACAAATTAAAAAATTATATATTGGGGGATGATCACTTGTGATTATTAATTCATTTTGTCTTATATAAACAGTTATTATAAGTATTTTTTTGTATTTAATTAACAAACTCATAAATAAGTCAACAAGTACTTATAATTTATACCCTATATAGTAGCTCACATCATGTGTTCCAAATTGCTGAGGCGGAACTAAAAATTTAAGCTTAGCACAAATTCTAAATTCTAAAAAAAGATAAAAGTCACTGTATTCTTGATAAATTATTTATAACTATTAAGTAATTTTTTTAAATACAAATACAAAATTTACATCAAAACTATTGAATTTGATTAAACAATTCGCCCCTTAGCGAACCTAAGACTTGCAAAATTAACGAACAAACAAACATGGACATGCGTGATAACGATTGCACATATTCTTTATAATGAAATTTCAATATAAAACAAAATATTCTAATTATAAAATGCATGTAACAAACCCTATATAGAAGGCTAATTGGCTTATAATTATAAAATAGTGCTAAAAGTCAAAATGCAGCACATGCCATGAACTCGTAGGATCCAAAAGATTATCCTAAAACAAGGAACCCCAAAACAAGTTACGTGCATTAATGAGCATATTCACCCATGTCTCTTCTTTATACATTTTGAAAAAAAAAATAAATTATAAAACTCGTGTGTGTTTATGTATAAATCCAAAAAGTAAGCCCTAAGGAGGACTTTCATATCCCATAGGATCAACAAATTATCCCTTTCATGTATTGGAATGGAGAAATGCTGACAATGGGCCAACAATACTTTTTAAGCCCATAGGATCAACAATGTTGTTTTTATAGCAAAAAAATTAGGAAAAATTGTATGAAATAACAAATTATTAATTCAAATTAAATGATATAGCTATAGTTTCTTTTATTTGTAATTCATAGCAAACATTCCATTTTTTTGCCATCCCATTTGTATATCGAAATATACAAATAGACCAAAATATACAAATGCAGGATCCATTAATTGTATACCGAAATATACAAATGCAGGACCATTTGTATAGCGAAATATACAAATAGACCGAAATATACAATGCAAAACCCATTTGTATACCGAAATATACAAATAGACTCAAATACATATTTTTTATGTATATGTATACCGAAATATACAGATTAATAGGCATAACAAACATAAAGTTTGTTATGGAGCGCAATTATACAAACTATAGCTATAACATACAAATATGATTTTTCCCTTTCGCCACTGCCAATAAGAAGAAATCCATTCAAATGTATTATGTGTCAATTGTATTCAATCAAATATAGGTGAGAGTTTTATATTCTATATCAATTGTATTCAAAAAACTTTTTTTTTGTATTTTGTATCAATTTGTATTCATTCATCCTCTCTATATTATGTATTAATTGTATCCAATCAAATATATGTGTGAGAGATTTGTATTTTATATCGATTGTATTTGAAAATTAATTTTGTATTCAACTGTATTTGTATTATGTATTTTGTATCAATTGTATTCGTTATACAACGTAGACAACATGTATAGATCATTCTCTCCCCTCCCTCTCTCGATCTCGCTCGCCTCTCTCCTCCTAATATGTATTCATTTTGTAACAAATCAATTTGTATTTGTATTTGTATTTTCTCCGAAATTAGCGAAAAATATAATGAATATAAATGCTTAGCAAATCAAAGTGTAATTGCGAATTGTAATTAGTGATACTGTAGCTAAGGACTCCTATTTAAGGCCTAATGTTTGTTGTTCTAAAAGCTTCCCTATAATTATATATATATATATATATATATCTTTACTTAATTTAAAATTTTATTTTGAACAATATGAATTTAATATTTAATTTTTAACTAAATCAAATGTTACGTCTGTTCAGAAAGGGAGTCACTAAAGGTTGCGCCTATTCAGAAAAGGAGTGACTATTCATGAAAAGTATCCTTATCAAATTCTATAAATATGAAGCATTCTCAATAATAACGTATTCAATTGCATATATGTAGAATTGCTTGTCATCCCTTAAAAAGTATACATGCAATAACTATTGAAAATAGTGATTTTTCACGCCTCAAAACTTTAATTTCTCTGTTGTTTTTCTTCTAACAATTTTCAAGAGTTATTTATCCATGGAGAAAATATTGTCTTCTATTGAGAATTCAAATAACATTATCAAACTAGATCCTTTAGATGGATCAAACTTCACTCGTTGGAATGACAAAATGAATATCTTGCTCACTGCATTGAAGATATTTTATGTACTTAATTCACTATTAGTTGCACTCCCAGAGTCTACCCCGGATGATACTAATGAAGTCATAATAGAGAGGAAGAAATGTGAAGAAGATGAACTACTTTGCCGAGGTCATATTTTGAATACATTGACTGATCGTCTATATGATGTACTCAAATTGATATGGCTGGTACAACCATAAAGAATCAAGATTGGTTGTTAAATTGTTGTGCAACAATTCATATATGTCATGGCAAGAATATGTTCAAGACCTATTCAAAAGTAAAATTTTCTGAAAAGGTGTTAATGGGCAACCATGATCCTGTCCAAATTTCAAGAAAAGGAACAATTGAGATGAATTTCACATAGGACAGAAGCTAACTCTTGTAAATGAGTACCATGTTTCAGAAATGATAACTAACTTAATTTCTGCTAGTTTAATTTCTAAAAGAGGATTTAAGATTGCAATTGAGTTTGATCATGTAATTGTGTCTAACAAGTGGTCTATTTTTAGGAAAAGAATATCAGTGTTATTAAGTGTCAATGCAATAAATGATGCTTCTACTTATATTGTTGTGTTAGATTCTTATTGATGACATGAAAGATTAGGACATTTAAATTTTGATTCTTTAAATTATGTCCAAAAATGGCTAAATTAACAGTAAATCTGAACAGAGAGGAAAGTGTGAAATATGTATACAAGCAAAAATGACCAAGAAGTCTTCATAAAGTTGAAAGATTTATAGAAATGTTACATTTAGTGCATTCTGACTTATGTGAATTAAATGGAGAATTAACTAGAGGAGACAAAAGATACTTCATTACTTTTATTGATGAGTTCTCCAGAGTTCCACATGTTTATCTCCTTAGAACAAAAGATGAAGTTTTTCAAAAGTTTAAGAAATATAAATCAGTTGTGGAAAATCAAAAGACTAGAAAAAAAAAATTCTTCAAAATGATAAAGGGGGAAAATACTTTTTCAGTAAATTTAACAAGTTTTCTGAAGATCAAGGTATTATCATCAAACTAGTGCTCCTTATACACCTCAACAAAATAAATTGACTGAAAGAAAAAATAGATCTCTAGTAGATATAATTAACTCTATGTTGTTAAATTCTCACTTACCACACAATTTGTGGGGTGAAGTTCTACATACAGGTTGTCATATATTATATAGAGTACCTTAAAAAAGTATACATGTTTCCGCTTATGAACTCCCTAACGGTAGAAAATCAAATATCTCTTATTTTAAAGTGATGGGGTGCATTTTTATTTTTTTTTGCTTAATAACGGAAGGATTTTATTTAATAATAATAATAAAGGTTTATCTGTACAAAAGAGGAACTAATGTAGACGAATTAATTCCTATAGCATCTCTTTCAAGAGAGGAGGCTATGAACGAAGGAGATGCTTCAAAAACTAGGGGTTGCCCAAGTCCCATATTTGGATCCTTTGATTTCCTTCCGTATATTGCTAGAAGATCCGCTACCGAGTTAGCCTCCCACATTATGTGCTCCATCGATGTTACCTCCAGTTGATTCAGTAGTGACCTGCAATCATCATAAATATGTGAGTATATGCGCGTATTGCTTTTTATATTATTGAGTAATACCTATGAGTCAATTTCCACGTGAAAGTGATTAATATTTAATCTTTTTGCCAAGGACAGGCCATGAAGTAAAGCAAGAATCTCTGCATGATGGGCATTTACCTCTTTAACTTTGCATGAAAATCCCGCGATCCAATTTCCTAGATGGTCTCTTAGAATTCCTTCTGTTCCACCATTAGTGGTGTTTTGTTCGAAAGAACCATCAACGTTCAATTGTATGGTTCCTTCTGGGGGTCGGTGCCAGGGTACCGGGGCCATATGCCTTTGAATTATTTTGCCAGCGCTATTTGTGAGGTGATAATATTCAAGAGCTTGGAAATTTATATTAAATATGGTACTGTCATGTCTACTAATATCCTGTTTTTTAAAGCACTTTGTATTTCTTATTTTTCAGATATTCCAAAGAATGACTGGAGTAAAAATAGCAGTAGGCACCTTTTGATGATTGTTTATAGTAGTAAGGTTTTTTGAAGTACAAAGATCGTAGATGGTTTCGTGAAAGTTCTGATCACTTGTAGTTATATTGTATTTCACCCAGATGTGGTTTCCAATGGTGCATTTTGAGAATATGTGAGGAACGTCTTCTCCCATATTTATGCATGTTCCACAGTTCTTTGAAGTGATGATGTGGTGCATATATTTCTATAGAGTTTTTAACCATAAACAAACAAAGTTGGGTCCTAGAGGAATAAAAAGTATGTTTGTAGGTTATGCACAATATTCGAAAGCATATGGATTACTTGATCTAGAGCCTAATGTTATTGTAGAATCTATTCATGCAGAATTTTTAGAAAATAATTTTTTGAATGACATTATTGTGGAAAAGTGCACTAAAGCAAGTAAAAGTAGTCTCGATGAGGAAAAAATGTCCGAAATTCTTGTAATAATATGAAAAGTGACAATCCTCATATAGAGGCAAGAAGTTAACGAGTTGAGAGAAAAAAACTCTTGATCCTGACTTTGTCTCCTCAAAATCTATAACTTTTTTTGTGGAGGGAGATAGAACTAAAGTGTGTAATCAAATTCCAATATTGTTTAATATAGAAAAATATGCTAGAATATTTCAAGAAGTTATGTCTTCAAGAGACGTTGCTTTTCAGAAAGAGACGATTAATGATGAAATAGATTCACTAATGTAACATTCCGCCTTACAAAGAGCTAAATTTAGAAAGAACTAATTTGGAAAGAGCAAATTTGAGATTTGTTCAAGTTAAGCTTAAGTTGTAAGTTTTGAGTCAACTTCAAACGGCCATAACTTTCAGTACATGATAATTTAAGTGGCTCATAAGATATCAAATGAAAGGTCTTTGAATCCTCTTTCCAATGCCGCCGAGTTTGCTAAGTTTTGAGTTCGGATGAGGGGGATATCCCCGTTTGAAGTCAACTTGTCCAGTTAAGGAAAATTACCCGAATTAATGAGGTGTATTTTGGTCTTTTCCTTATCCCATCAGCTTTAAACATTTTTAGTAATATTGTAGGGGTCAAAACTGATTTGGGTCAGTTTTCACAATCCTAAATACGCTTAGGGTTTTGAGAAGAATTCAAGAGGAGAAAAGAGGAAAGGTTCAAGGCGTTCGTCAAGGTTTTTGAGATTTGTGGAGGAATTTCGCCAAGGGTTGATCCCTAAGAGGTATGTAAGCTCTCATAGTGTTGGGTTCATTCATCCACACGTCAATAAATTCGTAACTTCGTTCTTGAGGTTGAATGATTTGAGTTCTTGTTGAGTTTCTTGAAGTTTCGTTCTTAAATCGTTAATGATGAGTTTTTGAGATGAATGTTAGGAGTTTGAGGGTTGTTATTTAGTAGATTTTTGTGTACTTATGTTGGGTATTCGAATCTATGTGAATTGGGAAGAAGCCATTCGATTCTATGTGAATTAGGGCAAAAACTTGACGAAGAAAATTTATCGGGAAGTTATGGGGAGAGGCTGGGGTGGCGTGCCCCAGATGTGCCAGAAAGTCTGGGGCGGTGCAACAGCAGTGCGCAACAATTGAGTCTCTAAAGTTCAGGGGCTGGCGCCAGTAGTGCGCCAGGGTCGCCTGCCCCCACCATTTTTTTTCGTCGTTTGCTCCGTATATGTTCTTTTAAAGTGTACCTTTACTCCCTTCTGACTCTAACTACTCTAAACAACATTTAAACATCGAGAGATCCTTCATAACATGAATCATAACCCTTAAATTCATAATTCATAATTCAAGGTAGAGTTAAGGGTAAAGTTGAGAGTTCTTTCGAGTCATTTTGAGAAGTCTTTTAAAACTTGTTTTAAGACTTGAGTACTTAAGTTTGAGGATAAGGAGAGTTGAGTTATATTTTTTTAAAATGAATATATGCGAACTAAGTATTTCCAAGAGTAAATGTTTTTTACATTTAAAATGAGAGGAAACATCGATTTCTAAATGAGTTCATGAAGAGTTTTTGAGTATGATCTCTTTTAAAAGAACCTTTTGAGTAATAATCTCAAAGCTTGAGGATGAGAAAATGTTTTTAAACATATGAACTGAGTTATATTTTGGGAATAGTATTAAGCACTGATATGGGGACGAGTTCATCCAACTCAAAGTCCTCATAAACCATGTAGCCAACGTGGTAGAAAGGGCTGTCACGATCTAGGCCTACACCCTAGACGTGGCCAGCACTCAAGAACCATTATTAGTCCCTAAACGAACCCTCATACTAGCCGGCTACAAGTGGAAGACTAACTCAAACATGCAAAAACTTAAAAACTGAATTCAATTCAAATATTCAACTTTAAAATAAACTGAACAATACTGAATAGATAACTTTGAATAAAAATAATATGTTCAACTCGCCATAAATAGACAACTTAAATCTTTAAAACATTTAACAAAATAAATGATCAGACTTCTGAAACACTACTGTCTATCTATGAAGCCTCTAACTGACAAAGATCTAAGTCGGGACAATACCCACGACATCCTAACAAAGGATATAACTGACAGTACGAGTGGAACCCTTTGGAAGCAAGGAGGCTCACCATGGCTACTCGAACTGCATGTTGTATCAACGAAGCACCTATTGATGATCCTGAGTACTTGTATCTGCATCATGAAACGATGCAAGCCAAATGGCTCAGTACATGGAATGTACGAGCATGTAAGGGGAATTCTAAAGAATAAAAATAAGGTTGAACTTGATAAGAAAGAAATATACTTACCTCTTCTCAAACTTACTTAACTCAAGAATACTCAAAATGTCACTCCCCAAAGCTACCCCCAGGGTGTAAACACGGGACCTGGGATCACGACTGACCCCAAGCTAACCCTGAGCTGGACTATCATAACATACTAAGATAACTAAAATAAGAAGTACTGTGCTGAAGTTTAAACATGAGATAAACTAAATGATGGGGAATACCCAATCTAAGTCTGAATATATATAAATACTTAGAAAGAGTTTAAGACAATGAACTATAACTCAAATGCTAAAGTTGAATCTGTCTATGTCTGAAACAAGCCTCTAACTGACTAGAGATGTTAGGACATGCCCCAGCTAACTCTAGTAAATACTGAAAACTGAAATGAAAATACTAAATATTGAAACATGTCTATTGTCCTCGAAATATGAGGACTCACCACTGAAGTTGTTGAACTAAAGATCGGGAATTGATCTATGCGTGATCTGAATGTTGAGGACCTGAACCTACATCACGAAAAGATGTAGCGCAGAGTATGTGTCAATACTTGAAAGGTACTGAGCATGCAAGATAGAATAAAGATGAATAAAACATATAATTGAACAAAGCATACTGAGCAATGATATAATCTGAACATGATAAATATGATAAACATGCTAAATATGAACTAATTGAATGTAGTGACCAAGTTTATAACATACTGAAACTGAATACTGAACTGTAACTGACGACATGGTCAATACACTAAAATTTGTTTGTGGGAGCTACTAATAACCAACATAAAACCACATGAGCTAAATGTGGAGTCCGATGTATACGCCCCATCGAGAGGACCCAATATACCTTGCCAAGGGTATAGAGACATGGCTGGCGTGATCACTACGTATAATGCCCACAGAAGGGACTTACCTGCGGGGGCACGTAGTTTTGGGACTATGAGGGTGACTGAACCTAGTCCAACTCCGTATTTAGGCCTACTCCTAATAGAATGTATAATATACAACACAACTGAAATAAACTGTATAGCTCGATATTCTAAAATGTTAACTAAAAATGAAACATTAATGTACTGATAATGAAACATTCTTAATTGGAGCATGTATATCTGTGTAAAATGACCTAGTGTAACATCTCGCTAATTGAAAGAACTAGGAAGACGTTAAAAATTAGAAATAGTCATTTTTGGAAAGTATATAAAAATCTCAAAAAATGTGAAGTATGTTAAGTTGAGTTTTTGGTCATATTCAAACGACCATAACTACTATCTCAGGATGAGTTAGGTGAGCCTCTAGATATCGTAGGAAATATCTTGGAATAATCTTTCTAACGCATCCAAGTTTGTGCAATTCCGAGTTCGTATGAGTGAGATATGTCCATTGGAAGTTGGGTTGTTCGATTAAGGAAAGTCCAATCCGGATTTAAAGGGTAGTTTGGTTTTTCCATACCCAAATTAATTAATTCGTTTTTGGTAATATTTCTAAGGTTCTAAACTGAAATTGGTCAGTCTACGCTTTTGAAATTAGAGTAAGGGTTTTTGGAGAAAGAACGCAAGAGGAGAGAAGAGGAGAAAAGAGCCAAAGATCATTGTTCGTAAGGTTTTCGCTTGTGGATTTCATCAAGGGATGATCCCTACGAGATATGTGAGATCACATAGCATTGGTTTAGTTCACCCAAGCGCCAATCATGATTCAAATCAACAAAGTATATTAGATTTGAAAGTAAATCCTTTGAGTTCTTGATGAAATTCGTTTGAATTCTTGTGGGTTGTGTTGTTGAAGTTTTCTTGAGTTTGATTCATGTTTTTAGGTGTGATTTCCAGTAGAATCTGATGTACTTTGAGGGTGTAGTCAATTCTAAATGTTTGGGTAAAGAACCTTTGGAGTTTAGAGGGTTTAGAGATGAAAAACGAAGGAGAAACATCGGGGATTTTCTGGGCAGGGGCTTGGGGCGTCGCGCCTCACAGAGCGCCCCACTTCAGATTCTGAAGTTTGGGCTCTGGGGCGACGCGCCATCTAGAGCGCCACAACTTCAGCTCTAAAGTTTGTGCTCTGACACCCCGCGCCTCTTAGAACGCCAGGATGCCAGGTCTTCCCATTTCTTTCTCAACTTTCCATACTAGTTCCTTAGCAATGTACCTATGTTTTCTAGTTGATTTTAACACTCTTAAGTACATCTAAACATCATGAAATCATCCACAAACATGAGATAATGAACCTTGAATCCATAATTCAATTCAAGGAAGGTTAAGAGTTAAGAAGCAAGTCAAGAGAAGTTTATAAAAGTTTTCAAAAGTCTTTCACAAACATTTTAAATTTGTTTTAAGACTTAAGTTTCGAGTTAAGCAAAGAGTAAAGATTTGAGTTCATTTCTCAAAAATCTATAAGGGAACTAAGTATTCCCAAGAGTTTAAAATGTTTTCACATTTGAACAAGAAAGGGAAACAACGATTTCCAAGAGAGCTTTTAAGCTAAAGTTTTGAGTAATTATCTCAAACCAAAGAAAAAAGTTTTGACTTAAAAAATATGAGCTAAGTATATTTTTTTAGAGGCTTCATAGACAAATAGTTATAGTTATTTAGTCTTATTCATTTCAGTTGTATACGTTTAAGACTTGAGTTGCCATTTTGGCTAAGTTATTATCTTTTAAGATTATTGCATGGATTGTATTTCTTAAGTTTAAGTCTTCCGCTAACTAAGTAAGTCAGGCCAAGGGTTTACTTGGGGTAAGCAATAGTTCTCGAGTGCCAGCCACGTCCGGGGTGTAGGCTCAGGACATGACAAACTTGGTATCAGAGCCCAGAGTTTAAGAGTACTAGGAAGTCTATGAAGCCGTGTCTGCAGAGTCCTAGTTATCGATGTGAAGCGCGCCATATCTATAATTAGGAGGCTGCAACATTTAGGAACTATCTCACTTCTTTCACACTCATTTCTTGCGTTACAGTTTGATCTCTAAAAAATTTCTTCTAATTTGTGCTTGCGCGTATTTTCAGATAATTATGCCTCCACGAAGAGCAGTCAGAGGTCGTCCTGCTAGACACAATATTGAGGAGCAAGGGGTACCTAATGCACCTGAAGTGCAACCCCAAGGGAAAGCTACTAATGCTGAGTTCAGAGAAGCAATAAGGATGCTAAGTCAAGCTGTGACTAACTAGGTTGGGCAACAAAGAGGAGCTCAACAAGAAAAGGCTGACACTTTGAAGATTCGTGAGCTCTTGAGGATGAACCCTCCAAGTTTCATTGGTTCAAGCACTTTTGAGGATCCATAGAATTTTATTGAGGAGCTGCAAAAGGTATTTGATGGCATGCACATAGCTGATACTGAGAGGGTGGAACTAGTTTCACACCAAATGAAGGGTGTCTCTAGGATTTGGTTCAATCAATGGAAGAAGAACCGAGCTGAGGATGCACCACCTGCGAGATTGGCTTATTTTGAGAAGGCCTTTTTGAGAAGTTTCTTTCCTCGAGAACTGAAAGAGGCTAAGGTGCGAGAGTTCCTTACCCTTAAGCAAGAGTCGCTAAATGTTCATGAGTATGGGTTAAAGTTCACCCAACTATCTAGTTATGCTCCGGAGATGGTTGCGAATATGAGGAGTAGAATGAGTCTGTTTGTTGCTGGGTTGTCCCGTCTATCAAGAAAAGAGGGCAGGGCAGCGATGCTAATTGGGGACATGAATATATCGAGGTTAATGGTATATGTTCAGCAGGTTGAGGAAGAGAAGCTCAGGAATAGAGAAGAGTATAGAAACAAAAAGGCTAAGACAGGGAATGAGTCCGGGCAGTAGAAAAGCAATGTTAACCGTTCATCCCTTCAGCAAAAGCAAAAGGGGCCTGCTCCATCATCTTCTAGTGCACCTGCACTCAGAAACAAAGGTGAGTATGATAGCCACAATTCCCAGCACTTCAGAGCTAGATCTGCACAGTCTCAGAGAAGTGTATCAGAATGAGGTAACTGGGCTCCTGCATGTGCTAAGTGTGGTAGAACCCACCTAGATAAGTGTCGTGATGGCCAGTCAGGTTGCTTCAAGTGTGGACAAGAGAGTCACTTCATGAAAGAGAGCCCTAAGAACCGGTAAGGTAGTGGGAATCAGGGAAATAGAGCCAAATCTTCATCAGTTGCTCCACCAGACAGGGCTGCACCTAGAGGAGCTACTTTCGGTACTGACGGAGGAACAAACCGTCTTTATGTGATCACTAGTCGTCAAGAGCAAGATAACTCTCCAGATATTGTCACGGGTATGATCAAAGTATTTACTCTTGATGTTTATGCTTTGCTAGATCCAGGAGAAAGTTTGTCTTTTGTGACTCCTTATGTTGCAAATAGTTTTGATGTTCTTCCTGAGAAACTTTGTGAACCCTTTTGTGTTTCTACACCTGTTGGGAGTCTATTCTAGCGGAGCGGGTATATCATGATTGTGTCATTTCCATCAACTACAAAGACACCATGACTGATATAATTGAGTTAGACATGGTAGATGTTTTGATTTCATTCTAGGTATGGACTGACTTCATGTCTGTTATGCCTCCATTGATTGTAGAACTCGAGTTGTTAAGTTCCAAATTCCAAATGAGCCAGTCTTAGAGAAGAAAAGTAGTTCAGCAGTGCCTAAGGGTCATTTTATTTCGTACCTTAAGGCAAGAAATTTAATTACTAAGGGTTGTATCTATCACTTAGTCTGAGTTAATGACTCTAGTGTTGAGATACCTCTCATCCAATCAGTTCCTATAGTAAAATAGTTTCCAGAAGTCTTTCTAGACGATCTACCCGGAGTCCCTCCTAAGAGAGAGATAGACTTTGATATAGATGTTCTTCTAGATACTCATCTTATCTCTATTCCGCCATATAGAATGGCACCAACAGAGTTGAAAAAGCTTAAAGAACAGTTGAAAGATCTCTTTGATAAGAGTTTCATTCGACCAAGTGTCTCACCTTGGGGCGCTCCGATCTTATTTGTGAGAAATAAAGATGGTTCCCTTAGGATATGTATACATTACTGTCTGTTGAACAAGGTTTCCATCAAGAACAAGTGTCCTCTTCCGAGAATTGATGATCTTTTCGATCAGCTTCAAGGTGCTTCGTGTTTTTCTAAGACTGACCTCAGATCTGGCTACCATCAGTTGAAAGTAAGGGAGTGTGATATTCCCAAGACAACATTCATGACCCGTTATGGTCATTATGAGTTTCTGGTCATGTCGTTCGGTTTAACTAATGCACCTACAATGTTCATCGACCTTATGAATAAAGTATTCAAACCTTATTTAGAAATGTTTGTTATCGTCTTCATTGATGACATACTAATCTATTCAAGGAAATAAGAGGATCATGCTAGTCATCTCATAATTGTTCTCCAAACTTTAAAAGATAGAGAGTTATATGCCAAGTTCTCTAAGTGTGAGTTTTGGCTTGAGTCTATGGCATTATTAGGTCACATTGTGTCTGGAGAGGGAATTAAAGTTGATACTTAGAAAATTGATGCAGTGCAAAATTGTCTTAGACCCATATCTCCAACTGATATTAGGAGTTTCTTGGGTTAGGCTGGCTATTATCGAAGGTTCGTAGAGGGATTCTCATCTATTTCATTCCCTTTGACCAAGTTAACTCAGAAGATAGTTAAGTTTCAATGGTCTGAAGCTTGTGAGAAAAGCTTTCATGAGTTAAAGAAGATGTTAACTACTGCCCCAGTGTTGACCTTACCAGAAGGTACTCAAGGTTTTGTAGAGTTGGTTTGGGTTGCGTATGAATGCAAAATGGCAAGGTTATAGCTTATTCCTCCAGATAGTTGAAAGTTCATGAGAAGAATTACCCAACCCATGACTTAGAGTTGGCTGCTGTAGTATTTGCTTTGAAGATATGACATCATTATTTGTATGGTGTTTATGTTGATGTATTCATTGATCACAAGAGTCTTCAGTATGTGTTTACTCAGAAAGAGCTTAATCTCAGACAAATGAGGTGGTTATAATTATTCAAGGATTATGACATGAGTATTCTTAATCACCTAGGTAAGGCTAATGTGGTTGATGATGCTTTAAGCAGATTGTCAATGGGTAGTACCGCCCATATTGAGGAAGAAAAGAGAGAGTTAGCGAAATATGTGCATAGACTTGCACACATGGGAGACCGACTAATGGATTCCACAGAAGGAGAGGTAGTGGTAATGAATGGGGCTGAATCATCATTAGTGTAAGAAGTAAAAGAGAAGCAAGACCAAGATCCCATTTTTCTTGAATTGAAGGCAAATGTTCATAAGCAGAAAGTTATGGCTTTTGAACAATGGGGAGATGGTGTATTGAGGTATCAAGGTAGATTGTGTGTACCAAGGATGGATAAACTCCAAGAGAGGATCATGGAGGAAGCTCATAACTCCATTCATCCGGGTTCCACAAAGATGTATCGTGATTTGAGAGAAGTTTATTGGTGGAGTAGCAAGAAGAAGGGCATTGCAGAGTTTGTGGCTAAGTGTCCAAATTGCGAACAAGCTAAAGTAGAGCATCAAAGGCATGGTGGTTTGGCTCAGGATATAGAACTTCCAAAATGGAAGTGGGAGATGATTAATATGGATTTCATCACAGGTTTGCCAAGGTCTCGCAGGTAGCATGATTCGATATGGGTGATTGTTGCTAGAATGACAAAATCAACCCACTTTTTGCCGGTAAAGACTACCCATACAACAGAGGATTATGCCAAGATGTATCTTCAAGAAGTGGTTAGACTTCATGGAGTTCCGGTCTCCATTATTTCAGATAGAGGTGCATAATTTACTGCACAGTTTTAGAAGTCATTTCGAAAAGGTTTGGGTTCAAAGGTGAACTTAAGTACTGCCTTTCATCCTCAGACAGATGGGCAAGAAGAGCGCACTATTTAGACCTTAGAATACATGTTGAGGGCCTGTGTGATTGATTTCAAAGGAAATTCAGATGATCACCTACCCCTTATTGAATTTGCTTACAATAATAGTTACCACTCTAGCATCCAAATGGCTCCTTATGAAGCTCTTTATGGGAGAAGATGCAGATCTCCTATTGGATGGTTTGAATTTGGTGAAGCTGGGTTGATAAGACCTGATTTAGTTCATCAAGTTATGGAGAAGGTGAAAGTGATTCAAGAGAGGTTGAAAACAGCACAGAGTCATCAGAAATCC
The DNA here is from genome assembly GCA_029582605.1 of Solanum gracilifrons. Taxonomy (NCBI): domain Eukaryota; kingdom Viridiplantae; phylum Streptophyta; class Magnoliopsida; order Solanales; family Solanaceae; genus Solanum; species Solanum gracilifrons. Next base: position 21,800 of record JAJOOH010005469.1, read on the forward strand.
TATATTGATGTTAGGAGAAGGGAGTTAGAGTTTGAAGTAGACGATTGGGTATATCTTAAAGTTTCACCGATGAAGGGTGTTATGAGATTTGGTAAGAAGGGGAAGCTTAGACCCCGGTATATTGGCCCTTATAGAATATAGAAAAGGGTAGGTAATATAGTTTATGAGTTGTAGCTACCACAAGAGTTAGCCGCGGTTCATCTGGTATTCCACATATCCATGTCGAAGAAGTGCATGGGCATTCCTTCATTGATCATACCAACCGAAGATATTGGGATCAAGGATAGCTTATCTTATGAAGAGATTACGGTTCAAATTCTATATCGCCAAGTTCGCAAGTTGAGAATAGAAGAGGTAGCATCACTCAAAGTTCTTTGGAGGAATCAGTTTGTTGAGGAAGCTACTTGGGAAGCTGAGGAGGACATGAAGAAGAGATATCCAGATCTATTCGAATCCGGAGAAGTTCCTAATTAAGGTACTAATCCTTTTCTTGGTATTTATTTATAAGTTGGCATGTTGTTTTTGCATTTGTTTGTTGGGTGTATGAACTGAATAATTGATGTTCCACCCTTAGACTAGTAAGAATAGTCTCATACGAGGACGAATGCTCCCAAGGGGAACATATTGTAACATCTCGCTAATTGAAAGAACTAGGAAGAAGTTAAAAATTGGAAATAGTCATTTTTGGAAAGTATATAAAATCTGGAAAAAATTGTAAAGTATGTTAAGTTGAGTTTTTGGTCAACTTCAAATGACCATAACTTCTAGATCATTATGATTTAGGTGTTCTTACAGATACCTTAGGAAATATCTTGGAATAATCTTTACAACGCCGCCAAGTTTGCACGATTGCGAGTTCGTATGAGTGAGATATGTCATTGGAAGTTGGATTGTTCGATTAAGGAAAGTCCAATCCGGATTTGGAAGGGTAGTTCGGTCTTTTCCATACCCAACTTAATTAATTTGTTTTTGGTAATATTTCTAAGGGTCTAAACTGAAATTGGTCAGTTTACGCTTTTAAAATTAGAGTTAGGGTCTTTGGAGAAAGAACGCAAGAGGAGAGAAGAAGAGAAAAAAGCCAAAGATCATCGTTCGTAAGGTTTTCACTTGTGGATTTCGTCAATGGGTGATCCCTATGAGGTATGTAAAATCACATAGTGTTGGGTTAGTTCACCCACGCGCCAATCATGATTCAATTCAGCAAAGTATATTAGATTAGAAAGTAAATCATTTGAGTTCTTGATGAAATTTGTTTGAATTCTTGTGGGTTGTGTTGTTGAAGTTTTCTTGAGTTTGATTCATGTTTTTAGGTGTGATTTCGAGTAGAATATGATATATTTTAAGGGTGTAGTCGATTCTAAGCATTTGGGGAAAGAACCATTGGAGTTTAGAGATGAAAAATGAAGGAGAAAAATCAGGGATTTTCTAGGCAGGGGCTTGGGGCGTCGCGCCTCACAGGGCTCCTCACTTCAGAGTCTGAAGTTTGGGCACTAGGGTGACGCACCAGACAAAGCGCCACAACTTCAGCTTTGAAGTTTGTGCTCTGACTCCCCGACCCTCTTAGAGCGCCAGGGACACCAGTTCTTCCCATTTCTTTCCCAACTTTCAGTACTAGTTCCTTTGCAATGTACCTATGTTTTCTAGTTGATTCCAACACTCTTAGGTACATATAAACATCATGAAATCATCCATAAACATGAGATTATGAACCTTAAATCCATAATTCAATTCAACAAAGGTTAAGAGTCAAGTCTAGAAGTTAAGAAGCAAGTCAAGAGAAGTATATAAAAGTTTTCAAAAGTCTTTCACAAACGTTTTAACCTTGTTTTAAGACTTAAGTTTCGAGTTAAGCAAAGAGTAAAGAGTTGAGTTCATTTATCAAAAAGCTATAAGGGAACTAAGTATTCCCAAGAGTTTAAAATGTTTTCACATTTGAACAAGAAAGGGAAACACCGATTTTCAAGAGAGCTTTTAAGCTAAAGTTTTGAGTAATTATCTCAAACCAAAGAAAGAAGTTTTGATTTAAAACATATGAGCTAAGTAAATTTTTTGGGAGTACTATTGAGCACCTACATGAGGATGCAAGTTCATATTAACTCAAGTCTCCATAAACCCTGTAGCCATTATGGGTAGTAAAGGATCATACTTTTTAGATGACTCCTTAAGTTGCTTTTTTAGCATAGACTAGTGGATCCACTTAGTTAAGGCGTTTTATATGACGGCAAAGTATATGACAATTCTAGCAGCGTGGGCAAGATGTTGTATCATCACTTAGGCCCATAGTGGTGGTTGTCGGTTAGAGAAACTCTCACAAAAGCTATATTACTTTATTACATGAATAAAGTTGAGCTTATATTGCATTTCTTTAACGAACTGAGTTGCTAGCCATTGTTTTAAAAGTATTCTATATATTGCATGTGTTTTATTGCTTTATATTAAGTTAAGTTATTCATGAGTTGAGTAAAGTCAAGGTAATGTTCCTTTCAGATTCTTTTCAAGCCTATGTATGTTGAGCATTCCAACTCACATACTCGTACATTCAATGTATTGATGCCAGTTGGCCTGCATCTTATTATGGTGCAGACACAGGTAACCAGGATCATCACCCAGCGCTTCATTGATCCAGTTGAGAACTCAGAGTCAGTTGGTGAGCCTCTTTGCATTTCAGTTGTAGTCCACTTCTACTGGAAGGGTGCTAAGTTCACGGGCAGGTCGATAGACCGTGATCCCTCTCATGGTTCGTTAATCCTATCGTGGTTTACTGGTTCTGGTGTTTTTCTCTTGCATTTTCTAAGTGTGATTTCTGAGGTGTTACAATATCTCCCCCTTGGGAACATTCATCCTCGAATGAAGTCTAAATTAGTTGGATAAGGAGGTATATGCTAAAAATGCAAGTATAAACTGAAGGAACATGATACTAAGAATGAATCTACGAATGAGTAACTGAAAGACTAGAGAGGAACAATTACCTCAAGCTGGAATGTAATCGAAAGGAAAGAGATGAGGATACTTGGTCTTCATGGTTGCTTCTGCTTCCCAAGTAGCTCCCTCTACGGACTGACTCCTCCACAAAAACTTCATTGAAACAACTTCTTTGTTTCTCAACCTTCGAACCTGACGATTAAGAATCTCAACTAGCACATCCTCATAAGTCAGACTAGCTTTCACATCCACACTTTCCAATGGTACTATGGATGCTGGATCACCCACACACTTTTTCAACAATGAAATGTGAAAGACCGGATGCACTGCTGCTAGTTGTGCTGGTAACTCTAACTCATAAGCCACTTTTCCAATTCTTTTCAAAATTCTGTAAGGGCCTATATATCTAGGACTGAGCTTCCCTTTCTTGCCAAATCTCATCCCCCCCTTCATAGGTGACACTTTTAGGAAAACCAATCATCAATTTGGAACTCCAAGTCCCTTCTCCTTACAGCTACATAGGACTTTTGGATTCTGGGCTGTCTTAAGTCTATCTCTGATGAGCTGAACTTTTTCTATAGCATCATGAACCGAATCTATCCCTATCAAGGATGCTTCACCTACTTTAAACCAACCAACTGCAGATCTGCATTTACGCCCATACAATGCCTCATAAGGGCCCATCTGAATGTTGGAATGGTAGCTAGTATTGTAGGCGAAGTCTATAATAGGAAGGGGATCATCCCAACTACCCTTGAAGTCGATCATACAAGATCTTAACATATCCTTTAAGGTCTGAATCATACGCTCTGCCTGACCATCCGTTTGTGGATGAAATGTTGCTCTAAGATTAAAGTAATAAGACCTTTCTGAAACGACTTCTAGAAATGAGAGGTAAACTGAGGACCTCTATCTGAGATGATAGACAAAGGAACCCCATGCAACCTGACTATCTCATTAATGTAAATTTTAGCGTAGTTCTCTGCCGAATCTGTAGTCTTGATAGCCAAAAAGTGTGCAGACTTAGTAATTCTGTCAACTATCACTCAAATAGAGTCATGCTGTCAGCAAGTACGAGGTAAACTTGTAATGAAGTACATGTTGATCACTTCCGACTTCCGTATAGGAATGTTAATCTCTTGAGTCACACCTTCTGGTTTCTGATGTTCTACCTTCACTTGTTGATAATTAAGGCACTTAGCCACAAAATCTGCTATATCCCTTTTCATACCATTCCACCAAAAGACTTCCCGCAGATCACGGTACATCTTTGTGGCGCATGGATAAATAGAATACCTGAAGTGATGGGCTTCTACAAGAATCTATTGTCTGAACTCACCCACCTTAGGAACACATAGACGACCTTGATAGCGAAGCACACCATCTCTCCCTTGGGAGAAAACCTCAACTCTCTGTTGATGAAATGCACCCTTCAGTTGAAGAAATATAGGATCACTGCCTTGTTTTTCCTTAACCTCCGCTACCAATGAAGATTCTGAACCATTCTGAACTGTTACACCACCATCTGATAGGCTCATAAGGCAAACTCCCAAGAGAGCAAGCCTTTGAACATCTTTTTCTAGTTATTTCCTTTCTCTCTCCACATGCACTACACTACCCATAGATAGCCTGCTAAGAGCATCTGCTACTACATTGGCCTTACAAGGATGGTAAAGTACATTCATATCGTAGTCCTTGAGGAACTCAAGTCATTTCCTCTAGCGAAGATTCAACTCTTTCTGGGTGAACACATACTGAAGGCTCTTTGGTCTGTGAACACATCCACGAGAACACCATACAAGTAATATCTCTAGATTTTAAGGGCGCATACCACTGTTGCAAGCTCGAGGTCATGAGTTGGATAGTACTTCTCATGCACCTTAAGTTGTCTAGACGCATACGCTATAACCTTACCGAGCTACATCAACATACAACCTAGGCTGACTCTGGATGCATCACAATAGATAACATAACCGTTTGAACCCTCTGGTAGAGTCGAAACAGGTCAGTTCTATGAAGCTCTTCTCACTCTCATCTGACCACTGAAAGTTAACCTTTTTCTGAGTTAATTTAGTCAATAGAGAAGCTATGGATGAAAATCCTTCCATGAACCTTCTTTAATAACCCGCCAAACCCAAGAAACTTCTGATATCTATAGGAGAGGTAGGTCTGGGACATTGCTTCACTGCCTCTATTTTCTGAGAATCCACTCAGATCCCTTCGCTAGACACAATATGCCAAAGGAAAGCAACAGATTTCAACCAAAACTCACACTTGCTAAACTTAGCGAATGACTGGTGATCTTTGAGAGTTTACAGGACAACCCTCAAATGAGTCGCATGTTCTTTCTCATTCCTAGAGTAAATATGGATATCATCATAAAGATGATAACGAACAAGTCCAAATACTGCTTGAACACCGTGTTCATCAAATCCATAAAAATTGCAGGAGCATTGGTTAGTCCAAATGACATAACTACAAATTCATAATGACCATACCGAGTCCTGAAGGCCATTTTTGGAATGTCCCTATCTCTGACTTTGAGCTGATGATAACCGGATCTGAGGTCTATCTTCGAGAAATGACTAGCACCCTGAAGTTGGTCGAACAAGCCATCAATCCTAGGGATAGGATACTTATTCTTGATAGTGACTTTGTTCAACAGTCTATAGTCAATGCACATCCTGAGAGAATCATCTTTCTTTTTCATGAACAACACTAGTGCACCCCATGGGGAAATACTTGGTCTTATGAAGTCCTTATCTAGAAGGTCTTTTAACTACTCTTTCAATTCCTTAATCGCAGATGGAGCCATTCTGTAAGGAGGAATAAAAATAGGCTGGGTATTTAGAAGGAGATCAACTCCGAAGTCGATTTCCCTTTCGGGAGGAACTCCGGGAAGATCTTTTGGAAACACTTATAGAAACTCATTAACTACTAAACTGACTCAAGAGTTGGGGTTTTGAAGGTTGAATCCTTAAACCAAACTAGATGATAAATACGACCCTTAGAAATAATTTTTCTAGCCTTAAGGTAAGAAATAAATCGACCCATAGGCACTGAGCTATACTCTTCCATTCTAAGATTGGCTCGTTTGGAAACTAAAAACGAACAATCCTAGTTCTACAATCAACTGAGACATAGTAGGATTGTAACCAATCCATGCCTAGAATGATATCTAAGTCTACCATTTCTAACTTCACAAGATATGCTGAGGTGACTTTTTGGGAGACTGTGACAGGGCAATTTCTGTATACCCATCTAGCTATAACTAGGCCACCGACTAGAGAAGAGGCTGAGAAGGGTTCATAAAGAGTTTCTGGACTGACACCAATTTTACTGTTATATAGGGAGTTACAAATGAAAGAGTAGCCCCTGGATCTAGCAAAGCTTAAACATTTAAATGAAAGACTCGTAACGTACCAGTAACCACATCTAGAGAATCTTCCTGATCCTGGCGATCCTGGAGAGTATACAACATGTTCTGGCACTGGCCGCCACCTGTACCAAATGAAGCACCCTACTGAGTTGGGCGAAATGCTGGTGTTGCTGAAGCTGTAGACTGAGCCCTACTATTGGTACCTCTATGTCCCTGTTTAGAAGAATGGCAATCCCTCAACCTATGGCCAGACTGACCACATCCAAAATATCATTCCTTCCCTGCAATACACTCGCCCAGATGGTTCTTACCACACTTAGGACAAGTTGGGTAGGTCCTATTACCTGAAACACTCCCCTAAGAATTATAGCCTGATGCCCTACCTTTCTGATCCTATTGAAACCCGGGGGATGGAGCACTAGCTGATAAATGTGCTGGAGCTGATGATTTCTGCTAGAATTGAGATAATTTCCACCATCCAATTTCTGGTAAGAGTAATCATAGTTACCTGTCCTATCCCTCTTATTGTCATTAGCATGTTCCCTAAGCTTGTCTCCCTCAACCTGCTGAGCATGAATCATAAGCCTAGAGATATTCATATCTTCCAGCAACATAGAGTTTCGGCACTCTATTTTCACTAAGTTGAATACCCTATACAGAAACTTGTTCATTTATGCCCTTGGATCAGCAACCATGTGAGGAGCATACCTGGAGAGTTGGGTGAACTTGAGTCCATACTCTTGGACTGACATGCTACCTTGCCTCAAATTGAAGAACTCCTGAGCTTTTGTCTCCCTCAACTCTCTTAGGAAGAACCTGTCCAGAAAAGTCTCACTAAAACGCTCCCAAGTGATAGGAACTACATTCGTACCCCTGTTTACTTTCCATTGAGTAAACCAGATGTGAGCTACATCCTTAGGCTGGTAGGAAGCCAACCCTACCCTATCATTTCCAGTCACTTGGATCACTTCAAAGATCTTCTTGACCTCATTAATGAAGTTCTGTGGAACCTCACCAACCTGCGACCCTATAAACTCAGGTGGATTCAACCTAACAAAATCTCAAACTCTTGCTGCAGCTGACCCAACATTAGTGTTAGTAAGAACTGGGCTGTTGATTATTCTGGTTGGTCACACTCTGAGCCAAAAGCTGAATAACATTCCGAAATTCTGTATTTGAAACCTCTTGGTCTGGAACTGGAGGAACTATGCTAGCATTGCGGGCATTCCCATTCCCTCCATAAGCTTTACAAGGAGGCAAGGTCTGAAAATGCATAACGATGAATTAGAACGAGCAGTTGGATCATATCTCACGCGCGACAAGAATAGCAAAGAGAGTGAAGTTTTCCTAAAACACTTTGTAGCCTCCCTCTCATTAGATGTGGTGCACTTCACACCCATGAAAAAGACTCTACTTAGTGCGGATTTTCAGACAACCTAGGACACTTAAACCTAATGATATGATAACAAGTTTGTCACACCTCGAAGCTACCCCTAGGGAATAAACACGTGACCTAGGATCACGAGTGACCCCAAGCTAACCTTGAGCTGACATATAATAGCATACTAAGATAACTGAAATAAGAAGTAATGTGCGGAAGCTTAAACATGAGATAAACTAAATGATGGGGAATACCTAATCTAAGTCTGAATATATATAAATACTTAGCAAGAGTTTAAGACAATGAACTATAACTCAAATGCTAAAGGTGAATCTGTCTATGTCTGAAACAAGCCTCTAACTGACTAGAGATGTTGTGACATGCCCCCATCTAACTCTAGCAAATACTGAAAATTGAAATGAAAAGACTAAATATAGAAACATGTTTATTATCCTCGAAATATGAGGACTCACCACTGAAGTTGTTGAACTGAAGATCGAGAACTGATCTATGCGTGATCTTAATGCTGAGGACCTGAACCTACATCACGAGAAGATGTAGCGCAGAGTAAGCGTCAGTACTTAAAAGGTACTAAGCATGCAGGATAGAATAAAGGTGAATAAAACATATAAATTAACAAAGCATATTGAGCAATGATATAATCTGAACATGATAAATATGAAAAACATACTGAATATATGAACTAATTGAATGTAGTGACCAAGTTTCTAACATACGGAAACTGAATACTGAACTGTAACTGATAACCTGGTCAATACACTAGAATCTTTCTGTGGGAGCTACTAATAATTGACATAAAACCGCATGAGCTAAATGTGGAGTCTGATATATAAGCCCTATCTAGAGGACCCAATATACCTTGCCAAGGATCTAAAGGCATGACTGGTGTGATCACTAAGTATAATGCCTACAGAAGGGACTTACCTATGGGGGCACGTAGTTCTGGGACTATGAGGGTGACTGACCCTAGCCCAATTTGGTATTTAAGCCTACTCCCAATAGAATGTATAAAATACAACACAACTAAAATAAACTAGATAGCTCGATATTCTGAATTGCTAACTAAAAATGCAACATTAATGTACTGATAATGAAATATTCTTAACTGAAGCATGTATATCTGTGTAAACTAACTTAACAAGTGTAATTCATGAACTAAACGAATATACACAACTAGGGTTCTGAATTTCATGCAAGGATTTCACAACATAGTTATGAAAACGTAATATTTTGATTAGGATTAGTCTAACAACTACATCATAGCAATAATCTGAAGTTCTAGAAACCCAAGGACTAAACATAATTAAGGGAATCAAGAATCTGATTGAATTCTAGAGACCTAATGGGTGAAAGGAATCCACTAGTGAAATCCCACATAACTAGTGACGAAATACACGGAGAAATCTTTCGATTTCGGGGATGGAACTAAAGAAAACCTTGTTGTGTGTTCTTGAAGGACTGCTCGACTTTTTCTCTATGTTTTTTTCTAAGATCGATGAATATTTGGTGAATGATCAATTAGGGTAAGTTCTAACTAAGTTACTAGGCTTAAACTCACCAACGCTACGTAGTTTAGGGGTTAAACGACGTAGTTTAGGGTCTAACACATAGGGAAAAGACCAAATGACCCCTGACTTAAAATTCTGACGCAACCGACCACAAACCCTCTGACGGACCATCAAAGGGACCACGGACTGTCAAGCTGGTCGTGGTCCTTGGTCCAGTAGCTACGGTTCTGAGGCTAGCTTCCACGGGCACCGCCACGGTCCATCGTCAGGACCACGGCCCGTGAAGGGTCCTGTGGTCTGATGTATGGGCCTTGTGAACTCTGCCTGGCTCCCACGAGCACCAATACGACCCGTGAGGTGGTCACGTCCATAAGTATGACCCTTTCTACCCACGTTGGCTACATGGTTTATGGAGACTTGAGTTATTATGAACTCATCTCAATATCAGTGTTCAATACTACTCCCAAAATATACTCAGCTCATATCTTTAAAAACAGAACTCTTTCTCTGTGGTTTGAGGTTATTACTCAAAACTTATCTCTTAAAAGAGACATTACTCAAATTGCACAAAACTCTTTTGGAAATTTAAGTTTCCTCCTCTTTTAAATGTGAAAGTATTTACTCATGGGACTACTTAGTTCCCATATATCATTTTAAAGAAAATGAACTCAAATCTACTCCTTCTCAACTCAAGTGCTCAAATCTTAAAGCATGTTTCGAAGAATTTGTAAAAAGACTTCTCAGAATAAAGTTCATGCTGAATTATGGACGTGAACGACTCAATACTCAAAACTCAACAACTCCAGAACTCAGGAACTTCAATGATACTAATCATTTAAGAATTCTCAACTCAGAGGGTTCATGAAGAATTATGGTCATGAACAACTCAACTCAAGGACGTCATTATACTACTTATCTCAAGAATGTTCAACTCATGGGGTTCATGCGAAATTATGGGCATGAACAACTCATCTCAAAGACTTCATGGGTAACATGTAATAGTCCCATGATTAGTAATATAATCTCAAAAGGGTTAGGAACTCATTACTCAAGACTTAGAACTTAAAGATACTACTCCTCTCAAAGATGCTCAATTTATGAAGTTCATGAAGAATTTATGGGCATGAATGCCTTGACTCGACGGTCTAAATAACAATATGGAACTCATGTATACAACTCTTCTCATTCTCATACTAACTTCCTCAAAACTTAGTTCAAATCGATAGTTAATCTCAAGGGATTCACAATTGAACTCAAAGACATTCTTGAACTCTACTCTTAACTCTCTCTTGAATTTGAACTAAGAATTCAAAAGTTATGTTTCATGATATGAAATCCTCGTGATAATAAAGTAGACTCATGAATACATTCACCTCATTCTCATACTCACTTGCTCGAGTCTTGAAACAAGTTATTAGAAATTGTAGAAGACTCCTCAAAAGACTCAAAGGGACTTTTCTCAAATTGTTCGACAGAACTCTCAAAACTTAACTCTTAACTCAATTTGATTTATGAACTCAAGGTTATGATAATTTTATGAATGATTTATAGGTGTATATAAGTAGTTTAGAGTGTACAGTTTAGAATCGATAGGGCTTGAAGGTACCCTTTTAAAGGACTCAAATGGGTGAAACGACGGAGAAAGGGTGGGGGCAGGCAATCCTAGCACACTGATTGGTGCAGAGAACCAGCCCTCTACCTACAGAGGTCTGGTTGGGGGTGCACTGGCTGGCGCAGGGTGCCAGGTCCCAATCCAGAAAACCCCAACGACTTTCTTTGCGCTTTTTCTCACCCTAGTTCGCCTAGATTCGAATGGTTTCTTTCCCAATCACTTGGATTCGATTACTCAACATAAGTACATACTAATATACTCAATATAGCCCTCAAAACACTCACTTTCATCTCAAGAATTCATCAAAATCCCAACAAAACAAAATTTAGAATGAAACCTTAAGAACACCTAACAAGAACTTAAATCTTTCCATCTTTATCGACAAATTCGAATATGAATATCATGTTTGGCATGTGGTTGAATGAACATAATACTATTGAAACATACATACCTCTTAGGTATCAAATCCATGGTGAAAATCTGTAACAAAACTCAAGAACCTCGACGAACGCCTTGATCCTTTCCTCTGCTCTCCTCTTTTCTCTTCTTTTCTCTTATTGAACTCTCAACTAAAACTTTAGGCGTATATTAGGATTATAAAATTGAACCTAATCAGATTAGATCCCTAAAACCTTACTAAAAATGAATTAAATCTAATTGGGTAAGGAAAAGACCAAAGTACCCCTTACTATTTTCGGGTAACTTTCCTTATTTGGACAGCCCGACTTCAAACATGCATATCTCCCTCATACGAGATAAAAAATTAGCAAACTCAGTGGCGTTGGAAAGATAACTCAAAGACCTTTCATTTGATATCTTATGGCTCACCTAACCCATCTGTACTAAAAGTTATGATCGTTCGAAGTTGACCCAAAACTTAGAGGAACTTAGGAATGACTTGAATGAACTCTCTTTAGTTCTTCTTGAAACTCAAGGTTCTACATCTAGTGACTTTAACACTCAAGAAATTATAAATTCCTTGGTAAAATCCTACTCACAACAAAAGATGGTTCGAGACTTAGCTCAAAAAGTTTTTGGGGTGTTACAAGGGTCATACTTTTTAGATGATTCCTTATTTATTTTTAAGCATAGCTTAGTGGATCCACTTATTTGAGGATGTCTTATACTCCGGCTAGGTATACGACAGTTTTGACAGCGTGGGCGAGAAGATGTATCATCACATAGCTCATAGTGATGATTGTCGGTTAGAGAATCTCCCAAAATGAGTTATTTTGTATTTTTACATACAAACTAAGTTATTATTGTATTCTAAAAATCATTGAGTTGAGGTTGAGTTGAGATTGTATTCTAAACTGCATCTTTATTTTTGTTTATATACTATATTGAGTTGAGTATCCATGAGTTGAGGTTGAGTTGAGTAGAGTTGGGGTGAGTATTCTTCCTTCTTTCCAAGTTCAAGCTTTAATGTTAAGTTCAGTGTTCCCCTTACATGCTCGTACATTTAATGTATTGATGCCATTTGGCCTGCATCGTTTCATGATGCAGATAAAGGAGATCAGGGTCATAAACAGGCGCTTCATTGATACCATAGCAGTTTGAGTTAGCTTTGGTGAGCCTCCTTGCTTCCAGAGGATCCCTTATTTATCTCCATTATTTCAGTTTTGTTAGGATGATCGGGGGTCTTGTCCCGACATCCCTAATAGTATTAGAGTCTTCATAGATATATAGTAGTATTTGAGGAGTCTTTCTTTCATTTCCAATGTTAATGTTTTAAAGACTATGAGTTGAACACTTATGTTCATTTGAGTATTTTGAGTTAACTACTTTATTTATGAGTTGATTTGTTTGTGTGATTATATTTCACTTGAGTAAGTCTTCCCCTAAGAGTTGAGTTAGGTCAAGGGTTCGCTTGGAGCCAATAATAGTTCTTGAGTGGCTGCCACATCCAGGGTGTAGGCTCGGGGCGTGACATCCTTCAACCATTTTAGTGGTCAAGAGAGCCTTTATGGCAGTTTGCTTGGCAACACCATTTTGCTCTCCAAACATCTCTTTGAGAGATTCGAGCATATCATAAGATGATGTCATAGACTGATATTGATGTTGCAAGACATTCGCTATTGAGGCAAGAATGTATCACCTTGCCATCTCATCAGCCTTAACCCATTTATCATAGGCCTTGATCTCCTCATCAGTAGCATCAACCGGTTTAATGGGGGTTATTTTTCAACCAACACATATTTGAAACCCTCAGATGTTAGAACAATATCAAGGTTTCACTTCCAGTCCACATAGTTAGGACCTTCCAGTTTGTTTTGGTTCAAGAAAGAGGACAGAGGTTAGAAGTGAAACATAGCTAATTTGAGAGATATTTAAAACAGATCATTAGTAACATATGCTTTATTTAAAAACAAAAAAAAAAAAAACAAGACACATATAATCATGCTAATGAATAGTTAGAATCGATTGGAAAACTTAACTATTCAAGCAAATATATGAGCAAGTTCATATATATAGTACCACTTAAACAAGACAAGTCCAACTCAATTAGAGAGTAAATTTGTGAAGTTTAGTCAGGTATATATATTGTCTTTTGTTCATTGATTCAACATGCAACTTAGTTGGAATGTTAAAACAAGTCATCAAATCAAAAGGCAAACATAACAGTATCAAAATATACAAGTTTATCCGATGGGAAAGAGGACCTATGTCAATATATAAACTCATATATTAACTGTAAAAATCATTTGTAAGAAGTAGGGATGAACTCTTAAAACTCTTTTAAATTATCAAAAACAATTTTTTTTCAAACAACAAAAATTGTTTTTCAAAAGAACAACATGATATATACATATTTAATCAAACATCTATCAAACTCATGGACTCTTATTACATAATCAATTATATGTAAGAAGGCTTTGATATCAATTGTTAGAATATGCACAGCGGAAGCATTATTCAAAATCTCGGACAAATACAAAAGCATAATAATGTAAACTGAATAACTTGTGAAACTCTAATATTTTGAAGCTTTCACACAACTCGTTCAGGAACTGGGACTCCAGGATATATTCCAGCCTTCAACTAATTCCTGACTAACTCTCTCAATCAAATCTTGTGTGGGCAATAAATATTTTCAGAAAAAAAAGGATGATCTTTCCTCGAGAACCACCACCCCTATTGATATTTTTTAGCAGAGGAGAAAGGTTTGAAAGATGAAATGTTTCTAGTCATAATTAATAGTCATTAGTAGTCATTAAATAACTTTAAGTGTATTTAGGCACCATTAAGTGTATCCAACAACCATGATCAATAGTCATCAACAACCATTATATATCATTAAGTGTGTTTTGACACCGTTAAGGTATCCAACAAGCATGATCAATAGTTATCAACACCACTAAATAACATCAAGTGTATCTTGACATCGTTAAGGTATCCAACATCCATGATCAATACTCCCTCTGTCCCTAATTACTTGTCCACTTTTGAATTGGCACACCTATTAAGAAATTAATAATTGATATAGTCAGTTTACCATTTTATCCCTATTAATTATGAAGTGGATGAATTAAAAAATTAATATTTTCAAGAAGTTCTACTTTTTTCAAAGTAATTAATTGAGGGTATAATAGGTAAAAAAAATTGTCCTTTCTTGATTTGTAAAAATCGACAAGTAATTAGGGACAACTAAAAAAGAAAATGTAGACAAGTAATTAGGGACATATGCAGTAGCTATCAACAACCAATAAATACCATTAAGTGTATTAAGACAGTCATTAAACACCAAATGTATTTAAACACCATCAATATCCATTAATAACCAATAACAACAATATTTGCTACTTTCATCTTTTAAGGAAACAAAGAACCCAATATTTTCCTTTCTTCTTTGAAGGAAATAAAAAAACAATTCTCTTTTAAACTAATAAAAGTAAAAAAACGATTTATTCCTAGACTAAAGAAAAATACTACTAGTCATTTCTTTTCTGAACTCGATCAATTAATCAGACATAGTACAGACTACAAATTTATTAACAGAGGCTTCCAATTATAATATTTAATTCATAAAAGCATGAATTAACCATATCATAATAAATCATAGACTGTACCACTAAAAATCTGTAACTGCACTTCTTTATTTAATTTTAATTTTTCTGCAACTTATTTAACTCCCCATGTTAGACTCGGATGAGAATGCAAAAGGATGATTGTATTAAATCTGGCAACAAACTTTTAAATACAAACTAAGCAACTAACTGAACCTAAAGTGCAGGTCACTATCTGCACATTATCTACCACTAACAAGTATCCTAAATATGATCCAACCATCAGGAGACTTATTCAACCTATAAAATATAGTAACAAGAGATAAATAAGAATAGTTAATACACCCCCTCAAGTAAGGCAAGGTGTAACAATGCCTAACTTGGAACGACACCTAGTAAAGGCTGACTTAGGCAGTGGCTTAGTGAAGGTATGAGCAAGTTGATCACAAGCATGAGCATGAGTAACATTAACTCGATGAGCTTGAACCTGGTCACGGACATATGCAAAATCTGCAGCAACATGTTTCATATGGGTATGGAACACTGGATTGTGAGATAAGTAAGTAACTCCAACATTGTCACAGTAGATTATTGGCGTCTTCGAGATGCTGACATGTAACTCATGAAGTAAATTCCGCACCCACATGATCTCTGCAAGTGCATTGGCGACTAATTTGTACTATGCCTCAGTAGACGAGCGAGCCACTGTACGCTGCTTCTTTGATGACCAACTGACTGGATTTGGTCCAAAGAAAAGTATGTAACCTGATGTAGAAATTTTGTCATTCGGATCGCCAACCTAGTCAACATTAACATACATATACAAATTTGATTCAGAGCTGCGAATGATGTGAAGGCCCGAACTTGCGGTTTCTTTGAGATATTGTAGTACTCTTTTAACTGCTTTCCAATGCTCATCTGTTGGAGTGTGCATAAATTGCGACAATTTATTGACTGCATAAGATATGTTGGGCCTAGTGAGGGACAAATACTGCAATTTTCCAAAGGTGCGCCGGTAGAGCGTGACATAAGTAGGTAGCGAGCCATCAGCAACTTGATGTGGTACACTAGAACACATGGGAGTGGAAACACCTTTACAATTGTCCATGTCCAGATCAGAAATAATTTCCAGAATATAGTTGGATTGAGAAAGAATGAGACCATTTGGTACTCGCTTAACATTAACACCTAAGAAGTAGTTGAGAGAGCCAAGATCCTTTAATGAAAATCTGTCCGCCAAGGAACTGATGACAAATTGAATCACATGTGGTTGGTTGCCAGTGATTATGATGTCATCAACATAAACAAGCACATAAATTACTACAGCCAGCTGCTGCCAGACAAATAAACAGTTGTTAGATTCTGTTCTAACAAGTTGTATTTTTAGCAAATGTGCACACAGAGCATTATACCAAGCCCGAGGGGCTTGTTTGAGGCCATAGATAGCTTTCTTCAGTTTGCAAACATGGGTTGGAAATTGGGGATTAATAAAGCCTCGGGGTTGAGACATACAAACTTCTTCATCCAACTCTCCGTGTAGGAAAGCATTATTGACATCAAGTTGATGGATTGGCCAATTGTGTTGCATAGCTATAGATATCACCAATCTAATAGTTGTTGGTTTGACAACAAGACTAAACGTCTCATGAAAATCTAAGACAGGGAGCTGTGTGAACCCTTTGGCAACTAGACGACCTTTGTAACGGTCTATAGAACCATCTGCTCTTTTCTTGATTATGTACAACCACTTGCAGTCCACGACATTTTTTGACGTGTCTCGCGGCATGAGTTCCCAAGTTTGATTTCTTATTAAAGCATCAAATTCGACTTTTATTGCTTTTCTCCACTCTTCATGTTTATGAGCCTATTTGAAAGTTATCGGCGTAGGAGTCAAATGGATCAGAAAAGAAAGCTTTTTGTTAGGCTTGAAGATACGATTTTGGGATTGAGTTATAATTCGATTCAAGGATGATGGTGGAATCTGGGCAGCAGGTGGTGATGAAGAGGTATGTATTACTGGTTGTGTGGGATGTGAACCTTGTTGGGGCGGTAGGGGTGGAAGAGGGGATTCTGTAGTGGTTGGGTTTGGGAGTTGGGATTGCAGGTTACAGGCTGCTATTTTTCGTCGCTGGTATCTGAGCAAAGGCTTAAGTGGAGCAGGGTCAGACGGAAGAGAAGGGGTAGGAAGGTAAGTAGAAGAAGAAATAGGAAGTTGTGAATTACCTGATGTCTCGGGTGCTGCTAGTACTTGGCCGTGTCTGTTAGAGTGATCATCTCCAACGGAAGAGGTTGTATTGTTAGAGTTAGACTCTACATGGACTTGAATAAGAGATGGAATAGAGAGAGGAGGATTAGAATTGTAGTTGGACTGTCCTCTTTGGAGTCAATAACTTCCCAGTTTAATTAGGAAGTATATTTTCGTAGATGGATGAACATTTGTTGAAAAGGAAATTCTTTTTCAAAAAATTGAACATCACGACTTATGAAAATTTTGGACTGGATAGGGTCAAAACAGATGCGAGCATGGTAAGTCTGAGAGATACTCAAATACACATATGGGGTGGACTGGGGTTCAAGTTTATTTTTGGTATAAGGTTTAAGCCAAGGATAACAGAGACAACCAAAAACTTTTAGGGCGTTATAGTCAGGTGATTGACCAAATAATATTTTGTAGGGTGACTCACTATTGAGGATGGGAATGGGAAGTCGGTTAATAAGGTAGACAACATAGTGACAGGCAAAGGACCATAGGTCAGAGGGTAAGGATGCCTCGTGAAGAAGGGTTTTAGCAATTTCAAGAATATGACGATGTTGACGTCCAGCTATGGCAGCGCGCTGGGGTGTGTAGGGAGGGGAAAGTAAGTGTTCAATGCCATGTTTCTGAAGATAGGGCTCCATCTGTATAAATGGAAGAAATTTTCAACTAAAGGATGAAACTTCAAAAAAATTGACACCACCTCACTTTTATTTTTAAGAGTATACAACCAAGTATATTTGGTGTATTGATCAATAAAAATGCAATAATATAACTTTTTGTCAAGTGATAAGATAGGTGATGGTCCCCATAAATCACTAAAGATAATTTGGAGAGGAAAATTACTGGACAAAGTGAGTCGTTTGAATGGTAAACGATGTGCTTTATTAGAAGAACAAGCATTACAAAGTTCAAACTTTTCTTTGCTAAAAACAACAGGTAAAGAAAATTTCTTCAAAATAAAAATTAAAACGGTAGAGTGGGGATGAAATCGACAATGCCAGAGTTGAAGCGGGGCTTTTGTGGAGGCAAGGTTAATGAATGGTTTCCTGGATTGAAGATGTGGCCACTCATACAGTCCATTTTTATTCCGGCCTTGTACCAACGGCTTCAGAGTATGCAAGTCCTTCACAACAAAAGTAAAAGGAAAAAATTCAACAGATGTGAGGTTATCTTGACAAAACTTAGCAACAGAAATGAGATTATTTTTAATGGATGGAGCACAAAGTGTGTCAGAAAGCTTAAAAGCAATTTTAGATGCCTGAATGAGAGTTGAACCAGTATGAGTGATAGGAATGGTTTTACTGTCACCCATAGAGATTTCTTCAAGGTTGTGGGGTTCAGTAGTGACATGGTGAGTTGCACCAGAGTCTAGAACCCAAGAGTTTCTAGACGATTGTAGGCCAGATACAAAGTTAACCCTAGCTTCAAAATTATTGTGCGACTTGGAGTGACATACATCTGCTGTGTGACCAAACTTTTGGCACAATTGACGTTTGATAGATTGCTTAAATTGTCTCCTATTTTGTTGATTGTTGGAATCCGATTGCGGATTATTGGAATTCCATTGTCGAGACTGAAATGGTGTCTGTTGCTAATTGTTGAAGCAAGAATTATTCCTATTGAATTGCGAAGGTGTGTTGGACTTCTGGACAACAACAGTTGTGATCATAGAGGATGGTTTTTCCAGATCTTGATGTTTGAGGAAAAGCTCATGATCTGTGAGCTTGTGAAATAATTATTCAAAGCTTAAGGAAGATTCTCGTGCGTGTATTGCAGCAGAGATTTCACGGTACTCGGGGCCAAGACCACTTAGAATTTTGACAATAATTTCATCGTCATTGACAGGTGAACCAACAACTTTGAGAGCATCAGAGAGAGAACGAACCTTTTGTAAGTATTCTGCAATGATTTTAGAATCCTTCTTGGTATTTTTCAATTGATCTCGCAAGCTAAATATGTTAGTATGACTTTTGTTGGCATAGTCTGTGTGAAGGAGTTCCCACGCTTTGTTAGCAGTTGTTGCTGCGACAACAGTTGGAGCAATGGTAGGATCAACCGATGCCATCATTGCTTGTTGGATCAATTGATCTTGAGATAACCAAATCTGATAATTGGGATTTGGTACAGTAAGATTATTTTGGATAATCGTAAGGGATGGAACTGTTGTGGTTCCATTAAGATGTCCAATGAGTTGATGCCCGTTTAGTAGCATCACAAGTTGTGCTTTCCAGGTTGAAAAGTTGAGGTTACCTTGTAGCTTAAGAGGTAACTGAGTAACACGGTTAAATTGCACCACATGAGTGGTGGCAAAAACTGTAGAACTACTGGCAGCAGTAGCATTAGTAACTGGAACCATAGATGAGCAAACTTTAAAAGAAATAGATGGATCTAACTCGGTGGAGCTTATAAATCTCTGATACCATATAAATATTCAGATGAGAATGCAAAAGGATGATTCTATTAAATCTGACAGCAAGCTTTTAAATACAAATTAAGCAGCTAACTTAACCTAAAGTGCAGACCACTATCTGCACATTATCTACTACTAACAACTATCCTAAATATGCTCCAACCATCAGGAGACTTATTCAACCTATAAAATATAGTAACAAGAGATAAATAAGGATAGTTAATAAGAATTACCAACACCAATCAATTAAATCAAACTTCTGGAAAATTTAATCCATTGATTAATTTAATCCTTTATCTTTATGCTTAAATTAATTCACGTGACAGATATACATATATAATCCACCTGCAGGGTTTTAACTTGACTACTTATAAGAAACCATAAAGGGGTATCTTCTTTCTCATATTCGAGATATGGTTCTATCAACTAATTATTATTTCACGAATGTAATTTTGTTATTATCCAATCCATTAGGAATATTTTGACTCATCACAGAATTTTGGCTTTTAATAGATTAAAATAATAAAGTAAACTACACAGATCATAATAACTACATCAAGATTAAGAGTATAAGCTCATGTAATGGACTAGAGATATTATATTGAAATTCAGAACCTAAATACATATCTCAATTTGGTCCGTTCAATACATGAAAAATGTACTGACACAAGAAGTTGGAATTTTACCATTCCCATAATTAAGATTGAATTATATTTAATCTTGTGTTACAATCATCAAGATGTTTGTCCAACTTCATATTTGATTGCGAACATTTAATTTATAACTTATAAGAAGCGACAATTTTAATCTTCCGTGTATGAGTTAAACAACTCTACTAAAAAAATCGTCTACTATATAAGTAATGGACACACATATAAACACAGTGATCTATTTAAACAAAGACTTTATTGTAATAATTAATATAAAACGTAAAGTCTTTATAAAGGATTAAATCAATACTATAACTCAACCTGGTTAATAGTATATCTCAACAATTACCTAGTATTTGGGTGTGTGCGCTCATTATCATCATCATCTTCACTATCATCAGGGATTTTTTTCTTTTAACTAATTAATCATAGTATTAGCACTATCATACTTTTTATTCTCTATTTATGATCTTTTTGAGCTCGATTGGCTTCTGATGCTTGCTTACCGGGTACCCAGTGTTTGCGTACTCATGCTTCACTTCTCCATCATTTTCTGATGCATCTCCTTGAATGAGACACCCTCTCTTAGCATTGATTCTCCTGTGACCATCGTAGACTTAGATCATGGGGAACTTTTGGCATCCTAAGACTTGTTGCTCTTTCCTCTTTTGTACAGTTTATGTATTTGTATTTTGATTAGCTGTTGTATATAGTTCTTTTTGTTTTTATTCACTCTTGTACCAATGATGCCAAGTAAAGGATTGGTTCTTATATATAGTTTTGTCTTTCTCGATAACTTTCGGGCCTTTTATTATATATTTTGTATCGCCATATACATAGCTATGATATGACCCCCTCTTCTACTTGTTATTTCTTCTCCGTAGTTTTGTTTAAGTATATTTATTTCTTTTCTCTTAAGATTTTTACTTTTGGAGATTTATAGTAAGAGCCCCCAAGGCTGATTTTGGATCATGACGATTGAGGTGTTGTCTAATCGAAATGTTGCAGCCTTCTAATTTTGATGTACTTTGTTCCATTGGTGAAACTGTAAGTAGCGACTTTTCTTTTAAAATTATATGATTACAATATGCTTTTTTTGATGGTAACAATTATTTGTGAGGTGCTGAAAACACTTATTGGATCTTTGTTAATTGATGTTTTCATTTGTGATACAATGCTCTGTTTCTCAACATGAGATTGATAAACTTGAATAAATAATAGAAGAAAAAGGATTGACATAAGAAAACTTGAGTAAAAAATTTTTATAAGTGAACAAGTGTGTATAGTTTTACACCAAGTGATTAAATATATTTGAAAAAAATTGAAATATTTGTTCAAAATTAAATTTTCAAAAATACATCTTATATCAATCGAAAAAAAGAAGATTAAAATGAAACTGATCTTTTAACCAGATTCAACTAAATATAGTGGACTTTTGAATGAAGATCTGTGAATTAATGTCGAGAAGTTTTAATTATAGAAAGGAGATAAGAACAAGAAAATAATGCAAAAAACTCTTAACATTTCTCATGTGGAAGTAGTCATGTGAATAATGCTCCCAAAATCTCAAATATGAAAGAAGAAAAACATGTTTAATAAAGATATGGCAATGCTCATCCTGGAGGGAGGGGTGGGGTGGAGGTACCTAAATCCTCAAGGAATTGAGAGAAATCGTGAATTATGATAATCTAAATATTTTACTGTTTTGTCTTCTAGTGCAAGATATTTATTAATTACATCCTCATCCTAGTTGTAAATTTATCTATAGCCTCAATTGAAATTATTTAGCAGATAAAAAAAAGTTATCACCTCAATTGTATCGATCAATGGATCGGAAGGCCCCATCCCTCAATTTTATTGATTTTCAAATTGATTAATCCTTCCTTATCCCCCACATTTGTGCTTTTCAATTGTAACATTCCTACAAATCTGCCTCCTACCCAGATCAGTCTTTTCTCCTCAGTAATAACGGTTTGAAGATCTACTCCGAATGTTAATCCTCCTAATTCGTCATTTCATTAATCTTTTCATTCAGGTAAGTTCTTTCTTCTTCTTTTTTACGTAAATTTGACCACATTCATGTTATGCAACTTTTTTTAATTGTTGGTGATGTTCTACATTAGTTTTATTTTAATTAAGATATAGATCGTTGTTTTATATTTGAACTTTTTTATGAAATTGTTATGAACTTCTATTTGATAAGCTTTGTTGATTGAATTCTCATGTATACATTTAATAAATGTCAGTCAAATTAGCTACATATGAATTTTAAACTAGTTTTATGGACTATATGAGTACTCTATGTATGTTTGTTTAACTTGTACATTGGATTTAAGAATAAAATAATTTACATACCTTTTGAAAATCATCTTTATAAATTTTAGAATTTTCCTCTACCTAAAAGAATAAAAAAAAACTTGTTTTTTTACTCATTTTTCTTAGGTAAATTTTGAGAATTAGTGAAGTAAGTTCTTGTAGTAGTGTGACTTTTGTAGATAAAACATGGATTAACTTTATTCCATGTAGTGTTATTAGTGCTTCTCTTACGCTATCTCTAGCTACTCTTGATTATCACGTTAAATTTTTCAAAACTGAATCTTAACATATTTCAAAGGAAATTCATTTTATTTAAAAGATTCATTCTTTCAAAGATTTAGAGTGGCTTATAATCTATGTTTTTTTTTCATCAGTAGAATTCTTGGTATCTTGTTGCTTCTTAATTTTATCATTAATGTTATTTTCAAGTTTTTAAGTTATGTGTGACTTCAATCCTAAGTCACTATTTGTAGATTTAATGAAACCTTTCCTATGTCTATATCATAATTTATGAGCTCTTAAAAAAAGGGGCGGGGAGGGGGGTTATAGTTTTAGGTATGAACTAGGGATTATGGTTTGTTCAGTTAGATGTTATAGTTAGTATCAGCCTCTTGATATTTAATTTAGTCCAGATGAAAGTGATACTTAAAATAATATTTTCTAATTTATAAACTATGATTCTTACAACTTTCGGGTATTTATTGATATTTCATAAATTATTTATTCAAATAAAGATTTACTTTTGTGTTTCACATTGATCTCTCGGTAATGGAAACATCTTTTATAGAGTTGGATGATTTTTAGTTAAAGTTATTTTCATATTCTTTCTAAATGTATGTGATTGTATGTCCACTTATTGATTTTTCATATTTTATTTTTTAGGTCTTTCCTTCAAATGTGTAATGAAAATAACGAAAAGAGTACTGATAATCACTTGAAACGTATTTTTATATACTGGTGTGTTTCATGTAAATTGCATAAATACCTAATTGGGACATATATAAATTGATGTAATTGTAAGTCATTTTAGACTCACAGAGCACGTGAAAGTTATATTCTATATTCTTATAGAACTTCTCTATGTAAAACAATAGTTATTAGCTTATTTTTCGTGTTTTCTTAAAGTTAGTATGAAAGAAATGAGAAAAGGGTACTTCATTATTTGGAAAACAAAAATTCATTATATGGATGTGCTTCATTTAACTATGTACATAGCTTATCACCAATATATAGATTGACATTGTTGCTTCATTGTGATTTCAGGTTCAGGAAGCATTACAATAATTTGTTTGGACTTAATTAAATCACTGAACTTCTAAAAGAAAAGAAAGTTAACTACAATGCCGCGTCGTACTAGTACAAGAAATATCATTTTGCGAAATGAGGCCACTTATCAATATGGTCATGTAAGAACTATGACCTCTGCTGCACATAGTTCTAGAGTTTACTATGTAAGACCAGGACTCCGTCTCAATGGTATGGTACTCAATATTTCGGGATATTATTATTCCTCTGATGGGAGCTTAACTATTGTTTTGGCTAATGGAACAAACATATACCATGTTTCCATTGTTTCAAGAAATCATTTTTCCTACTGGATTCCGAATGAAATGCTAACAAATACAATGACTCCTGTCCTACCAAATATGAGTAATTTATGGAGCTTGCCTTATCCTGTGATGAATTATGCCTCAAGATTTGCGGATGTGAACCATGGACCAAATCGTATGCCATTTCCACCACATCCTGCCAATTTTCATACGGTTAGTTTAGTCATTTGTTAATATGTTTATTTTTTTTTCCAGTTTTTCCCCATGTGTCCATGTTTGTGTCCCTTTTAAGTTGTGATTCATGTACACCATGGGTAGTTTTTCTTTTCAGAATATTAAGGATCTCGTGTTAGACGTTTGCTAAGCATAATTCTAGTCCCTTTAGCATATATAGAATTAGTTTCAACTTGATTATTAGATACTTCACCCAGATTGAAGGCATAGGCCGCAATCAGCATTCCATTCTCATCTCTGGTAATACCTCCATCACTACCAGGGCCTGGATTGTCCCTGGAAGTCCCATCAGAATTTAATTTTAAGAAGTCATGTCCAGGTTTCCTCCACTTTATCGCCATGATAGTATTAAATGGTTCGACATTGAAAATTACATCATAGAGCTTAATTTTTTATATTTCAACTAATAAATTTATCTTTTTACTTCTGATATAAGTTTATTTTCTAAAACATGAATATTTCAAAATATAAGATAATTTTTTTCAAAATATGATCTATATATAATTTTAACTAGAGCTAAATGGTAAATAATACATTTGAAATATCAGATATTATTTTGTTGATAGCCTAATGTGATTTGCATCTTTCTTGGATAGCCTATGGGTAGGTTTTTGCTTCTGCATGAATCCTTAAAACTAACTTTTAATACAGAAAAAGATAATGAAAAAATTTATCACTTGACAAGAGTTTCTTAAATGATAATGGTTGTTCAATTTTATAAAATTTCCATGTCTAGTTGATTTTTCCTTGCCAAGCAAATTATGCATATTTGATCTGTAACATTTACTTCTTTTTAGAGATTATAACAAGTTGTATGTGACATTTTAGGTACAAAATTTCATGACTCAAATTTTTCATGTTTACATGAAAAATGTGAGTTATGATAAAATAATGGACAATTAATAGTATAATTTATTTTTCTTTATGAAATAATTTCTTCGTACAAACTATGATCTTGAATTTAGGGTTTGTTGGCCCGTCAAGATCAGGCTGGAAATGTTAATAGGGGATTGAGCAGAGAAGTCATTTTTGCACGTATGAATCGCGTCATGTATCAGTCAACTGAAATATCTACAAGTGATGAGGATACATGTTCTATTTGTTTGGTAAGGACTTTATTTTCATTTGATTGTCTCCTCCTATTGCTTAAGGTCTTGTAAGTTCAATTGTTTTCTTGATTTTGTAGGATGGCTTCTCTGATGGGCAGATTATTGGAAGCACTGATTGTCACCCAGTGGCGGATCCAGGATTTAGACTCATTGGGTGCCAAATAGACTTATCGATTAAATTATTTTTATATTTGATTAAATTATTCATCTTTTCGATATAAATTAATTTTAGTTCTCTAATTTTTCTTAAAAAAACGTGTGCAGCAATTTCCTTTTTCTTAAAAAAATGTCTTTCTCAAAAAAATAGGTACAAATGGGATTCAAACCCGCAACATCAGCCTTCTAAAGTTGCCCTCCTACCGTGGCACCACAAGCCAATTTTGTTCTGTGGGTGGCACACTTTTTATAAATATAAATATTATATATATATACCTATGTATATATAGAGTTTCCGTCGAAGTTCGGGGGTGGCGTGACACCCCCAGATGCCTTAATAGATCCGCCACTGCTGTCACCACACCTTTCACTTTGATTGCATCAATCAATGGCTCATGCAAGTGAATTCCTGCCCCATTTGCAGAAGGACTGCATTGGCAGTCTAAATATTCCAAACTAGAACTTTTTCATTATGTGCTTGTCAATTTGACAGTTAACTTGTAAAATGTATATTGAGCATTTTGTGTACTGTAATGGTTTGTTTAAAATATTATGATCGACATGTGTTTTCAATGTACCCTTTGCATCCTGGAGGAGGTGTGTAGTTTCTTATGCTATGAAAAAATTTGTTGTTTGATGATACAAACATAGAGTTAACATGTTGTGCTCACTAATTACTTTTCCTAAAATAGAACTAGTTGTTGGGTTCTGAAGGGTGTGATTAGGTGTCATGCGGAAGCTTACAATTTACAAATCATATAGTTGATAAATCAGATACTAAAAAATCAAAATATTATTAATATCAAAACTAATATAAAGAAAAACATTAAAACTTTAGAGAGAATAAATCTCCCCATAAACAAGACTCTTAAACGACTACA
>JAJOOH010005470.1:0-38503 GCA_029582605.1 Solanum gracilifrons
CCAATATGTTCTTTTATGTCTTTTTAGTATTGTTTAAGTTGTGTACGGGATTAGTCCCGAAATTTGTACTCTAAAGTATTAGATGGTTTTGAGACATCATGTATAAAGTCTAGAAAGTCTTCCTCTTGCTATTATTTTTTTTATTACGAAATGTTTTCTTGGTAAAGAGAGTTTTAAATTCCTTATGGTTTTAGTGTCTATGCGATGAATGGATACTAAAAGGCTTGTATTAGACCTCTTCGAGGTCGAGTACGCCGGTTACGACTAGGGGGTGCTCCCGGGTCGTGACAAAGACGGACCTGCATTTAAGGTGAATGGGCAACGCTTGAAGTTATACTTTGGCGAGTGCCAAGAAATTTCTCTAATTGAGGTGGTTTACCTAGAAGATGCTTGAGAGCATTTCCACGTGCCACGACATTAAATAAGGTGCTTCTTGGGAGGCAACCCAAGTGTTAGTGTTTTAAATAATGTGTGTTGATTTTGCAGGTGCAGGATACTATGCGAGAAGAAGATGCTATTGGCGGATCGCCGACCCCGTTCGGCGAGCACGACATAGTCTGCCCTATGGACTTAAAAAATGGGGTTGAGATTCTGGAAAATTTGGCGTGAGACCTTCAGCACTGGGCGAATCGCGTACTTAGGCAACCTGATTTTTCTCTCCCTTTTTACTTCAGTGCTGGCAGCACAACTCAATAATCGTTTGGCAATATTCCAAGTCCATTACGCGAATCGCCGACTTGGAGACTTCTTGCATCTCTGTCGATTTTCCCCTTTCTCAGAGTGTCACCCTCTGGAACTAAGGGTGATATTCAGCTCATTGGGTGCACCACCGAAGCATTCGACGACTGGTTCATTTTCTCGCCAACTGGGTGCTTAGTGAAGATTCCTGTCACCTTGCTCTGCATGTTTACATATTAGAATTTTATCTTTATTTTCTAGTTTTTATTTTTATTCTTGTTTTATTTGTGGGAGTGTTGGTTCTCTACTCATATTGGGGACAATGTTGAATGCTTTTGGTGGGGGTGTGTACCTGATCAGTAAATTCCTTTGTGTTCTTGGACCCTTTTGGATCCATTTTTTTCCACCTCTTGGTTGTGTTTAATTTGAGTGTCAATTGTGATCAATACTGATCTCTTGAACAGTGCTCTCAATCGAAAAAACATGAATGTGCGGCTACGATGTGGTCAAATGAAGTTGCATATGCAATATGGGAACTTTCTGCATCTCATTGTGACTAGCCGATTGTCGAATTGAGTCTCTTGTGATGAACATTGCACACTAGCGAAAGTGTGGAGTCTTGTTTGACATTGGTGTCAATGCCTTGCGTGTTGAGCTTACCGTGAACCTTGTGTGATTACACCTAGAGTTGCCCCGTTGGTCCGGTTGACCAATTGATGTGAGTTCTTGAAATGATCTTAGGCAACAATTTTAAAGAGTGAAACAATTTGAATTTATACCTCTTTTGTGGCCTACCTTGTGAGTGTGTTAACTTTGTTCGAGCACCCTTTGAGCCTTACCCTTTCCTTGGAAGAAACTTGATGTAATTGTGACTTTTTTGTATCCCTTCACCCTTAATCCTCATGAGATATGGTTTGTTTGAATAGCTAACTTAGGCCAAAAGCCTAAATTGGGAGTGTGGTGAAAAGAAGTTAAATCAATAAATGTGAAGAAATTCCCCTCTACCTATGGTTTTGAAAAAGATGGAACCCCTCCATACAAAAAAAAAATAAAGAAAAAGAAAAAGAATGAAAGAGGTTTGAAATAAAGTTACAAAAGGAAATGGGGTGTCCAAAGTTTCATGGAAAATGAATAATGGGGTGAATTGTGCGCATGAATGAAAATGATGAGAAGAAGAAAAGGAAATATTGTCCATACCACATTTCATGAGGATAGCAGCCACTGAGCCTAAATGACCACACATTTACACTCAACCCCGTTACAAGCCTTGAAAAAACCTTTTTGATCTTGAGTGAGCTGAAAGAAGTGTTGGTTGAAAAATAAGGGAAAACATATGGGTTAAGTCATACACTGTGTTCATCTTTGTTAGTGTGAGTGTTTATTGTGATTCCGAAGCGATAAATTGTTTAAGAGTAGTGTGTGATTATGGAATCATTCTTTATGTGAGGGAACTTTAATACCTTTGTTGAGCTTGAACTTGCATTCGAAGCAAGTACTGTGAACTTGAGAATCTTTGATAATGGTGAGTCACAACTTGAATCTTTGAGTGCACAATTGATCCTTGCATGAGTAAGTTAAGTCTTTTTGTGTGCATTCATGATTAAGTCTTGTGTAGCACTGTTTGAGGCATCCTTTTTGAACTGTTGAACTTGGGTTTTACTTGAGGACAAGCAAAAGTTTAAATTGGGGGTATTGATGAGTTCGAGATTTGGACTCATTTGGGGCTTTATTTGGATAGATTTAGTGTCCTCAACTGCTTATTTTGTGCCATTAACTGATTTAAAATCCTTGATTTCCAGGTATTTGGATTGAGGAAAAAAGCAGAGACACTAATTTGCAAAAAGGAACGAAGCGAGCTGAAAGAACGAAGAAATGAAGGCCTGGTGATCACCAACGTCACTCAGCGACTCGCCAAGTTACCACTTTACTGCCGAAAGTTACAGAACGCTGAGCTGAATTAGGGGTAGCTTCGAAGAGCAGCAGTTCCACTCGGCATGTCACCGATCGCTTCGGCGATGGATGACAAGGTCGCCAAAAGTAGTGATGGAGATCCAGATAAGTGCTGATGAGCGAGATGAAAGAAAAAAGGGCGCATCGCGGAATCACTCGGCAATCCCGATCTTGCTTGCTTAAATTAATAGTGGCTGGACTAAGAAGAGGTGAAAAATGAAGGCGAGATGAAGGAAAATCGGTGAGTCCAGAACGGTTGGTGGAGCCCGACTTACCTCACCGATTGGTCCCAAACAGCCACACATCAGATTTGCATAAATTGATTTTTGCAAGAGAGAGAAGGTATGCAGAAATGTGAGGAACAAAATATTGAGAGAGAAAAATACTACCATTGTGGATTTCAAGTGATTTTTGCAAGGTTTCTCATTAAGATTTTGTAATAGAGAAGATTTTAGTTGATTATAACTTCCGAATTTCATTTACCCAGCTATGGAAAACGTGGCAGGTGTTGATTTTCATCTTTTCATCATGATTGGCTAAAACCCTAACTTTGGGGGTTGACAATGTGACCAATTGTTGCCTTCTACTAAATGGGTATTGTCAATTAGTGATTTGTGGTGTTAATCTGAAGCGGGTCTAAATTATTATGGTGGTTTAACTTCATTATTGCATCTTTGGTGTGATAAATTTCAGAGTTTTGTGCTTGCTCGAGAGAGAAGTACAGAACCAACATAGTATTTTGTTATCCTTAGTAGTGGGTCTTGATGGTTTCATCTTGAGAAAGTGAAACCCAAAACCCAGCCTCTGTATCCAGCTCGAAAGAGTGGATTTGATGAGAACGTGGGTTGATTAGCTTAAGGATAGTGTTGAGGTTCGAGAGAACTCAACGGAAATGAGGCAATTGTTCGAGAGAAAATTATTTAACTTATAGTTCATTCTACCCGCAACGAATTAGCATATCGGTAATGATGCACATCCATTAAGTTGAATTCAGCAGTTGGTTAGTCAATCCCCCAAGTGTTTTCTAGTTATTTGATTGTTTCTTGTTAATACTTTGTAGTGTGTTGGAAACGACATCCTGAAAATTTGATTATTAAACTCTTAAGTGTGTGCTGCTCAGCTGTAAAGTCATCATCATACCTTCGTATTTGAATCTAAACAAAGCTATTTTCTGTGGGATCAACCCCAACTCAATTAGTTGGGTTATATACTAACTAACGATCGTTGACACTTAGAATTGGATAAAGTGTCCTTGAAACGTTAATCAGTATCCATGTGTCACGCCCCAACTCAAGTGGCGCAATTGACACCTAATGCCAAAACGTGGGCCTGAGCCAACCCTGCTTAGCCATTTTGTAATGGAAGGGAGAAGCCACACATAGTTAAGAAAACAAAGAAGTATATCTCGGCTTAAAAATATTCCCTTGGCCGGCAAGGCCCCTGTCAATAACCCTATAAAGAATATAACTACTCCCACAATTCATATAGAAAAACCCAGCTACTACATAAACCCTATTTGGGTCGTCGAGGCCACCATGATATCTAGGAAAATGTAAACACAATATGGGTTGCCAAAGCTGCCATTATCTCTATACAAAATGAAGAAATACTAAGTGTCAAGACAATAAAAAAAACAATCACCAAACTTCGGCCAACCAACAAACAAGGCCAACATGGATAATAATGTGGCTATACAACCCGACACACTAGTCTACAAGCCTCTATGAGTAGTAAATCTTGGTCGGGACAGGACCTAGACATACCCAAAACCTATATACAACAAAATCCAACAAACCTTTAAACTCTGGAAGCTCCGGAGGAAAGGGGCTAGCCAACCTACTAGAACTCAACCATGCTGCTGGAGAGGTCTATTGAGTCATCTATCGGGACCTGCAAGCATGAATGCAACGCCTCCCCCCAGGCAATGGGGCGTTAGTATGAAATAATGTACAGAGTATGAAAGGCGATAGACTGAATGAGCAAGTATCTTAATATACCAAAAGCAATCGGGTAAGGAAATCAAAAGTAAGATAAACATGCTAACCCACTACTGAATCTAAACATACAAAAATGATCAAACAACAACCTAACCAAGCCCCCATAAGTTTGGTAGGTAAAAACAACATACCACCTACCTAGGCACCCATAAGCCCAGAAGGTGCCAAATCAATCTACATACCCCTATCGGTAGCCCCTTGTCTTTGTAAGAAGTCGCATAGCCCTTTTAGGCAACTATATAGCCCCGTAGGTAGCGCATATCCCTCTTAGGCAACATCATAGCTCTGTAGGATGCTCATAGCCCTCTTTTGCATCAATATAGCCATGTAGGCAACACATATCCCTCTTTGGCGTCAAAATAGCCCTGTAGGCAACACATAACTCTCTTTGGCATCAATATAGCGTCGTGGGCAACGCATAGCCCTCTTAGGAAATAACATAGTCCTCTTAGCAAACATCATATCCCCCACATGCAATTCATAACTCAAAAACTAACCACAATAGCCCCAAGGGCGACAACAAACAATTGAATAGGCCAAAAGCGAGCAATTTAGCTATAAATAATATATATGAAGAGTCTCCAAGTCGTTCCTAACTTAGGGTCGTTCTTAACAGATTATGAGTCCCTAAAATGAGGGTTTATAACCACTCACAATTATATCTACAAGATTACCAACATTAACTACCCTATTATATCACTCTCAAGCTTTAAGGCAACATTCCGAACGAAGGGAATAGCCTTAACATACCTTTTCCTTTATAATTTATGCTAAATAATATCTATGTCTGCACCACTACAACACTAAAAAAAAGTAAACGTAATCAGTAATTATGGACAAGAATTACTACGACAATTCGACAATCGATATGGATTCCTATCATAAATTACTATCTGAGACCTAAAGTATCCATAAACTAATAAAATATGGTTCCTACCTTTCTTTACTCGACCAGAACACTTGAATTAAATCAAACCACTGAAAATCCCCTGCTTCCACAACCTCCACGGAGCTACACCACTCAATTCACCATGAAAACTATACCAAAACGACGAGCTCGCGATGTAGGGCAATTTTCGATAAGGAGCCAAGAAGAGATCATGAACACACAAGGACTATTTGAGGAGTAAGTCTCTGATTGTTTTGGGTTTCTTACAAGCTGGAATGTAGAAAATGAAGAAGATGTTATTTTATAAGGTTCCACCGACCTAGGGGACCCACTAGCTACCTCTACTGCGCAGTTGGTACAAAAAGGTGGATATCTCTTTATTCTGATGTCGTATGAATGAACGGTTTGATGCATTGGAAACTAGACTTTCGATTTGTTATATTATAGGATCTCTAACTGATCTTATTTTGGGAGAAAACCTACGAGACATTTGCACTAAATTTCAGAGAAATCTTTAAAAAGGAACTTGCGATAACTTTCGCAAACTTTTATTACTAAACTCGCTTAACTTTAAAAATTAAGATGTGACTCTTGAGTTCCGAAATATGACCCATATCATTGCTTATATATTAATCACTCTTCGTCTTTCCATAAAGATATGAGTTAAGTTAGAGTTCCAAAAAGTTGGGGTGTTACATCCTCCCTCCCTTAGAAACATTCATCCTCGAATGAAAAATCTAAGACACGCGGTTAAGTCCTTACTAGTTTCCAAAAGTTTCGCAAAGTGTCCTCTCTTACCGTAATATCCAAGAACCTGAAATGCAGAAGATTCCAACCTAAGCACCTCACAGGATGATACAAATAGCTAAGCACCATAGCTCCACAATAATAGTACGAGAAAAATACAACAACAACAACCACAATAATAAGCAACAATAAAAAGACTAAATGGGTATCCTACCTCACTGTGCTAATCAAGAATGGTATTTTTACCACTGTGGGATCTAAAACAATTAAGGATATCTAGATCTTATGTCATCCTCGGCTCCCCATGTCACCTCTTCCCTATTTTTGTTCCTCTACAATAAGTTAACAGAAGCCATATCTTTGGTCCTCAACCTTCGGACCTGTCGATCTAATATTGCAACTGGAGTTTCCTCATAGGACAACTCATTTCTGATCTGAACATCCTCAACAGGGACAACACGAGAAGGGTCTCCTATGCATTTTCGTAGCATCGATATATGGAAGACCGGATGAACCGATTCTAGCCCCGATGGTAACTCTAATTCATAAGCAACTTGTCCTACCCTCTGAAGGATCCGATATGACCCAATGAATCTTGGACTAAGTGTGCCCTTCTTTCCAAATCTCATAACAACCTTCATAGGTGAGACTTTTAAGAATACCCAGTCATCAACACAAAACTCTAAATCTCTTCGTCGAACATCTGAGAATGACTTTTGTCTACTTTGAGCAGTCAATAAACATTCTCGGATGAGCTTAGTGATTAACGTTTCAAGGACACTTCATCCAATTCTAAGTGTTAACGATCACTAGTCAGTATATAACCCAACTAAATGAGTTGGGGTTGAATCCCACAGGGAGTGGTACGTGTTTAAGATTCAATAGGAAAATAGGAATGTGATCAAGTTAGTGATAGGAATAGACATTTACAAAATAAAAACATAACTCAAATCAGGGGGTGGCACGAATGTCAAATAAGTGGTTTTTTATTTTTAATTATCAACTATAACAACAACAAATAAAACGGAATAACAATAAGGAAACAAGTTCTTGGGAAGTGATTCGATTATAGGCTAATGTAGACAAATGGGTAATCGCAACTATTTGGAAATAGTTGAATATTAGTGAATAAGCTAGACTGTAGAGGAGGTAAGATTTCTCTCGAATAATTTACCCCGAATAAAATCGATCTCTCTCGAACATCGACAAGCATGTAAAATAAGAACAGCCTATGCCTTAGTCCATTCACTCTCATGAGCTGAATGTGTGGAAAAGGGTTTAGGATTCACTGTCTCGAGTTGAACCCATGACAACCCAATACCCACAAACCATCAATCAATAATCTTGGTTTTAAAACCTCTCTCTCGAGCAAGCCAAAAACACAAAGGTAGAACTGCATTTGCAACTACAATTCTTTAAATTAAACCACAATTACTGATTGAAATGACTTCTAAATAGCATTTAAACTAACAATTAGCAATACCCATAAACTAAATCAGTTCATAATCACACCCCAAGAATTCGGATTTTAGCTAGACATCATAAAAAGATAAAAACTGTTACCAAATTGAGTTTCCATCAGCTGGGTAAGATTGATTTCGTCTTTAGAAATGTCAAAATTGAAGAATCTCAAAGACCCACTTCCAATTTCTCAAAAGTGAAAAACTTCAATTCTTCAAAGCTAAGGAAAAACTTGTCTAAATACTTAGAATTCGATATATTAAAAGTATAATACTTACTAATTGATAAAAATCTCCTAAACTAAATGTTCAAAAATGTAGTTATAGTCGCCAAAAATATGCTGCGAAGGGCCATTCGGTGTAGTAATTCGAGCTCAGCGATCCACCCTTTGGTCAATTTCCTCGCCTTTTTGCCTTAGCCTTCAGCATCCTCTAGGTATGTAACTTTGGGAGATCTAACACTGCATCGCGGAACCACTCGTCTATCCGCCGACTGCTCATTTCTCTCACCAACTTGATTTTCTCCTTCAGGGTTTGGTACACTGGAGCTTTAAGCGGTCAAGAGGCCGTTCGGCGACTCGCCAAGTAGACTTGGCGATCACCAAGTGTACTTTTCTTCATTCTTTCAGGTCGCTTTGTTCCTTTTTGCAAATTAGTGTCCTTGCTTTGTTCCTCAATCCAAATACCTAGAAATCAAAGGTTTTACATCAGTTATTGGCACAAAATAAGCATTTGAGGACACTAAATCATTATAAATAAAGCCCCAAATGAGTCCAAATCTCAAACTCATCAACACCCCTAACTTAAACTTTTGTTTGTCCTCAAGTAAAACTCAAGTTCAGCAGTTCAAAAAGGATGTCTCAAACAGTGCTACACAAGACTCAATCATGAATGCACACAACAAGACTCAATTTACTCATGCAAGGATCAATTGTGCACTCAATGGTTCAAGTTGCGACTCACCATTACCAAAGATTCTCAAGTTCACAATACTTGCTTCAAATGCAAGTTCAAGCTCAACAAAGGTACTCAAATGCCCTCACACAAAGAATGATTCCATAATCACACACTATTCTTCAACAATATAGAGCTCCGAAATCACCTACAACTCTCACCCTCACAAAGATGAACACATGCATGACTCTACCCATAGGTTTGCCCTTATTTTCCAACCAACATTCGTTTCAGCTCACTCAAGATCAAAAAGGTCTTTTCAAGGCTCATAACGGGGCTGAGTGTAAAGGTGTGGTCATTTAGGTTCAGTGGATGCTATCTTCATGAAATGTGGTATGAACAATACTTTCTTTCCTTTTCTTCATCATTCTCATTCGTGCTTAAAATTCACCCCACTATTTACTTTCCATGGAATACCGGACACCACATTTGTTTTGCAACTTTCATAACTTTATTCCACGACTTTTTCATTCTTTTTCTTTTTCATTTTTTTATGAAGGGGTTCCATCTTTCTCAAGACCATAGGTAAAGGGGGATTTCTTCACACTTATTGATTTACCTTCTCTTTTCACCACACCCCCAACTTAGGCTTTTGGCCTAAGTTGGCTATTCCAATAAACCACATCTCATGAGGATTATGGGTGAAGGGATAAAGAAAGGTCACAATTGCATCAAGTTTCTTCCAAGAAAAGGGTAAGGCTCAAAGGGTGTTCAAGCAAAGTTCACACATTCATAAGGTTGGCCACAAAAGAGGTATAATGTCAAATTGTTTCACTCTTCAAAATAGTTGTCTAAGATCATTTCAAGAGCTTGCATCACTTAGTCAATCAGACCAACAGGGAAAATTCTAGGTGTCATCACACAAAGTTCACGGTAAGCTCATCACACAAGGCATTGGCACCAATATCAAACAAGACTCCACACTTTTGCTAGTATGCAGTGTTCATCACAAGGCATTAAATTCGATAATCGGCTAGTCACAACGAGATGGAAAAAGTTCACATATTGCCTATGCAACTTCATTTGACCTCATCGTAGCGGCACATTCATTTTTGTTCGATTTGAGTGCACTATTCAAGTCATCGGTATTGATCACAATCGATACTCAAATTTGCACAAGAACAGCCACAATTAAATACACAAAAAGTGGCAAAAAATTTCAATAGGGTCCAAAAACCATTTGCGATTAACACAAGGAGCCACAAGCTCAAACATCCACAAAATAGTGCTAAAACACAATTTACAGTACAAAACCCAATATATATACAAAAGTAATAATCACAAGAGGTAGGTATGGAAATACCTCACCCCACCACAAATAAAAAAAAATTTATCCTCAAATCTAATAAAATATCCAAAAAGTCAATAAAAAGGACAGAGAGGGAGGTAAAGAAAAGTCATGTCTACACAGTCTCTCCATCTGTCGCAAAATCAATACCCCGTGTAGCATCAGCAGCACTGTCGGCTCTACTAAGGTCAGCCATAGGTGCGTCTGCAAGTGAGATGTGTACGGCTGAATCCACCATAGACTCTGCAACTACTGCAAGGCCCTCGAAAGTGGTCTCCTCATCGATACCAAGCTGCTCCTCATCGGTCTCAATCTCATACTCGGTGGAAGCTACCTCCTCAGCTCGAACCTCATCTCTGGTGGTAGGCGGAGGCACATCCGGATCAACAGGCATACGAGAATCTCCATAGTCCCGAAGATCATAGACATGTCGGTGGACTTCAGCTGGTCCACATCCTTCCTCAGCGCAGTAATCACGACATTTAGAGTCATCACCTCATCAATGGCCCATTGGCCTTGCTCACACACCGCTATCCGGGCAGTAAAGACATCAATATCCGCACTCCAAGGTGTCACAGCAGCTACAAGAGCCCTTTCAATCATCCCAGGAATAGTGTCCTCAATCTTAAAGGCACGTCTATCAGCAGAATAGGCTAGCTGCCCCATCCGTAGTAATGCAGCCGGGGTGAGTAGAGGTCGGGAGGTAGCAACAGCGGGCTTAGGAGGCAAGAGAGCTGCGGAGGAACTGGGAGTAATAGAAGGGACAGCACTAGATGTACCTAAAGGTCCAGGGAGCGGAGTAGGCAATATTGCCTCTGCAGGTAGTGTCTGAGTATTAACAACCGGGGAAGGGTCTACCGGGGCTGCCTTCTTCTTTTCTGCCTCATCCTTCAAATACTCTACCTCAATCCTCCGGATGTCGGTACAGGATGTGGGAGTCACTTCCACATCATTTTTCTCATCTTTAGGAACCCGAGCTTGCCTGCACAACTCGGTGATCAACACCGGAAAGGGGAGGGAAGTTTGGCGCTGCTTGTCCCTCATGACCATCTTCTGTGCAATAATCATCCCCAGGTTCAGCCTTGTCCTATCAATGATGCAACCAAGACATGTTGCTTTGGCGTGGCAGAGAATCAACTTATTATGGGATGGCATGATGGTACTACTGATGAAGTCAAACCAGAACCTTGCTGCTATATTTAGGTCTTTCTTCTCAATGGGTGCTCCAAGCTCGAGCCACTTGGGAGTACCGTTTGATATCAGAGGAGTCAACCACTTCTTCATGTTTTCTAACGTCTTTGTCCTGATTTTATAATAGCAGTCATCCTCAATTTGTGTTGAAACCCCCAGGACTGCATTGATAGTATCACTATCACATTTCACCTTTTTACCCCTGACAACCACATAGTCAATCGGCTTGAATTTGGCTGCCGGCTTCTTCCATTATGGCACCAGGGCTCCATGAGCATGTGTAGAACTCTCGAACCCAATTTGGAACATAAGAGCCTCGGTGTCGGTTGAACAGCTGGAACTTGTGGGACCTCAAGCAACTCATGATCTCAGGATACCTGTCTATGATGCCATTAGTAGACATGCTCTTCTTCTATATAATGGTCCCCAGCCCCTCAGTCTTCAATCTGTTCATATACCGTAGATGACGGCCATGTACCGATGGTGCTAGGACAACAACCTGTGCTGGAGCAGGAGTAGTAGTGGTGGCCTGGGGAGTCCTGATCCTAGATGGATCATTCATCCTCTTGGATCGCAGCTCTGCCCTCTGGGCTACTAGTAGCTCATCATTTTCAGGCTCAGATTGGTAGCCCGAGGATCTTAGTGCTCACCCTTACTCTTAGAAGTGGTAAGGTTAGTGGCATAGATGCCGTCACTATCGAAGCTGGCCTCCGGTGACCAGAAGCAGGAGCCTTGCCTTTTCCCTTTCCTTTCCCACCTGTGCTGGGCAGTTTAGTAACCTTTGCCCTGGATGCAACTGCATCCTCGTTAATTGTGATTCATTTGGCCCTCTTGCGGAGCGGCATGTCTCAACCAGCCATTTTTTGTCTAGCCATATCTGCAAAAATATTATAGACAGTAAGGAATAGTTCACACAAATTTGCAGAAAAATAGTTGCAAACAGACTCGCCAAATAGGTCGGCGAGTCACTAAATGACTTTGGCGAACAAGATCGGGCTCGCCGAAACGATTGGCTCAAAATTTTCCCAAAAAAATGGCTTGTCGGTGATAGGAGGGGCCTTTTGGCGAATCGCTGACAGCATTCGGCGAGCACAAACCAATCCGCCAAAAGTTACAATGCATTTTTGGGGTTACGGGGCAGAAAGGGCGATCAAAAATGACTTTCAACGAGTCACCGAGTTCACTCGGCGAACTCAGGCTTCTCACCGAAAGTTACAGAACCAAAACTCAAGATTAGCATTAAATTAAAGGTGATCAAGAGGAATTCGGTGAACTGCCGAGGTTCGGCGAGCTCAACCCAACTCGCCAAACTGCCCAACGTGCCTACTTTCTACCCCGACTTCCAAATTCAACCCCGCAACCCCCGTAAACAAAATCAAAACATGCACTCATTCAATTAAACCTAGACCCAAAAGACCCATGCCACTGGGATACTCAGACTTCTCCCGGTTTGGCCAAAATTGGCCATTTGACGACTTACGCTCTTAGGAATGACGTCAAACGCTCCATCATCGGGTAAAATACGTCATTTAGCACAATTAAGGGCTACTCAGACTTCACCCGACTAAACCCAACAACAAATTAGCACAACCTAACAATTTTGACCAATTTTAAAGCACGACAATTTAGGAAATCAAAAATTAATCATTTTTGGCAAGATATTCAAATTAAATTCATCAAATAAGCACACAATCATGGATTCAAAGAGTCCAAGCACACATCATTAAGATCACACAATTGCAAATGAGTAAAAATCTATAAATATGAATTCGGGGTTTGGAAAAACCAACCTTTAATGTCGAATAAATAAGTCGAAATGCTAGGCGACAAAGAAATCCAACTTCGAACGGACAATCGACAACTAACAAGAGGTAATAATGCAAAAATATAGAAAACTATAGTGCGGGTGTGATTTTGGAAAGTTAAAATATGAGGGAATGTGAAAGAGTTTGAAAGTTTAAACCTTTGGTCTTTAAAAACCGTCCAATTCTCGCCCTTTCGGTGACATTAGTCTTGCTCGCTGAGTGGGCAATTACCTCGCCGAGTTTTACAGGGGTCCAAACGGTGGAAAAAGTCATGATCGTCGACTCGTTTGGTGACAAGCCGATTTGATCCTAGGCCCACCGAGTTTTACAGACTCCAACATCAGAATTTCTTGAGTCCAACAACGGTCCAAGTCGGACTCGCCGACCTCTTCAGTGAGCCGCCGACTGAACATTTAGCTCACCAAACTGCACTTTTCAAACACATTTCACACTTTAACCTGCACAATCAACACATGATTATTTCGAAAACAAAATGAAAGCAATAAAAACTAGGGTTGCCGCCCAAGAAGCGCCTTAGTTAACATCGTGGCACGACGCAAGTCCCCACTCAGACTTCACTCCTGGGGTGGAGATTAGATAACACATGACTCATTTGGGTCTCCAGCAACTGAATAGATATGGATCGGGAAGCAGTCATCTGATTCAGCAGTGAGACATTCTTTTTTATCTCGTTCAACACTTTGTCGTGTTCTTCTACTTTTTGGAGAACGAGTGAGAGAATCTCTTCTACTTGTCTACCCTTATACTCTTTGGACTTTCTACGCGCATGAGGGGGAATGTACCTATCTTTCTTTTGGTACGGTACTTCTAATTCCATAATCTTTTTGGCCAAGAGATCCAGTTGAGTTAACACCGTGGCCAAAATTTGGTCCTTCTCAGTCTCTTTGTTGGTCTCAGCCACGCAACCAGGGAGTTAGGTTGCTGTTTCATAGGGTTGTCGTATCAAACAACCCGAAGAGAGTTGATCAGCCACTCTTCTATTTTTAGGACCAAGACCTCTGTAGAAGCATTCCAGAATCATCGTATCTGGAATTCCATGAGTTGGGCACTGCTGCAAAAGTTACTTAAATCATGGCCACAACTCATAAATAGTCTCACCCTCCAATTGCTTGAAAGTTAGGATGTTATCCCGAATATTCATCGATCTCAAAAGAGGGTGGTCCATTGGATCACCGTTGCTACAAGATATTCTCAATTACTATGCTCAGCAAGCACCACACAAATCAAAACAAAAAGTAAGTAGATTCAACTATAACTAACAAGAACAAAATTCAACTTAACCAAGGAATCTTAACCAACACCACTCCCCGACAGTGGCGCCATTTTGATTAACGTTTCAAGGACACTTCATCAAATTCTAAGTGTCAACGATCGCTAGTCAGTATATAACCCAACTAAATGAGTTGGGGTCGAATCCCACACGGAGTGGTACGTGTTGAAGATTCAATAGGAAAGTACGAATGTGATCAAGTCAGTCATATGAATAGACATCTACGAAATAAAAACATAATTCAAATCAGGGAGTGACACGAATGTCAAATAGGGGGTTTTGGTTTTTAATTATCAACTATAACAGCAGCAAATAATACGGAATAACAATAATGAGATAGGTTCTTGGGATGTAATTCGATTATAGGCTAATTAGACAAATGGGTAATCGCAATTGTTAGGAAATAGCTGAATATTAGTGAATAAGCTAGACTATAGAGGAGGTAAACTTTCTCCCGAATAATTTACCCCGAATCAAGTCGGTTTCTCTCGAACATCGATAAGCATGCAAAATAAGAACAAACTATGCCTTAGTTCATTCACTCTCTCGAGCTGAATGTGTGGAAATGGGGTTAGGATTCACTCTCTCGAGCGGAACCCATGACAACCCAATACCCACAGACCATCAATCAATAATCTTGGTTTTAAAACCTCTCTCTCGAGTAAGCCAAAAACACAAAGGTAGAACTGCATTTGCAACTACAATTATTTAAATTAAACCGCAATTACTTATTGAAATCACTTCTAAATGGCATTTAAACTAACAATTAGCAATATCCATAACTAAATCTGCCCATAATCACATGATCACACCTCAAGAATTGGGTTTTAGCTAGACATCATAAAAACATAAAAATTGTTACCAAATTGAGTTTACATCAACTGGGTAAGATTGATTTCGTCTTTACAAAGGTCCAAATTGAAGAATCTCAAAGACCCACTTTCAATTTCTCAAAAGTGAAAAACTTCAATTCTTCAAAGCTAAGAAAAACCTTGTCTCAATACTCAGAATTCGATATATTAAAAGTATAATACTTACTAATTGATAAAAAGCTCCTAAACTAAATGTTCAAAAACGTATTTATAGTTGCCAAAAATATGCTGCGAAGGGCCATTCGGAGCAGTAATTCGGGCTCGGCGTCCACCCTTTGGTCAATTCAATCGCCTTTTTGCCTTAGCCTTCTGTATCCTCCAGGTTTGTAACTTTGGGCGATCGGAACCACTCGGCGATCCGCCGACTGCTACTTTCTCTCGCCAACTTGATTTTCTCCTTCAGGGTTTGGCACACTAGAACTTTAGGCGGTCAAGAGGCCGTTCGGCGACTCGCCAAGTAGACTTGGCGATCACCAGGCATACTTTTCTTTTTTCTTTCAGCTCGCTTTGTTCCTTTTTGCAAATTAGTGTCCTTGCTTTGTTCCTCAATCCAAATACGTGGAAATCAAAGGTTTTACATCCATTATTGGCACAAAATAAGCATTTGAGGACATTAAATCATTATAAATAAATCCCCAAATGAGTCTAAATCTCAGACTCATCACTTAAGCTGCTCAATTGTCTGTTGTACAAGGTCAGGTCCAACCAGCCCTGACTCACCTACCTCAAACTAGCCAATATAGGATCTGCATTTCCGACCGTACAAAGCCTCATAAGGTGCCATCTTGATACTAGAATGATAACTATTGTTATATGCAAACTCAATACGAGGTAAGTGGTCATCCCAACTTCCATTGAAGTCCAGTATGCATGCCTGTAGCATGTCCTCAAGTGTTTAAATGGTACGTTTAGCTTGGCCATTTGTATAAGGGTGAAAGGTTGTACTAAGATTAACTTACGTCCCTAATCCATCTGGAAAGACTTCCAGAAGTTGGCGGTAAATTATGCTCCTCTATCCGAGATAATAGATATTGGGACATCGTGCAACCCAACAAAATCTCGGATGTAAAGCCTTGCATAATCTTTAGCTGTGAAAGTAGTCTTGACCAGTAAGAAGTGGGATGACTTTGTTAGCCGATCAACAATTACCCAAATAGAGTCGAACTTATGTTGCGATCGAGGTAACCCTGTGATTAACATTTCAAGCATACCTCATCTAATTCTAGGTGCAAACGATTGTTAGTCAGTATAAAACCCAACAAAAGGTTGGGGTCGAACCCACAGGGAGTGGTACGTGTTCAAATTCAATTAGGAAGTACAAACGTGGTCTAATTAGCTATAGAAATATAAATTATCGAAAAACACATGTAAACAAGTCTAAGAGGTTGACACGAATGTCAAATGGGCATTTTGGTTTGCAAATATCAGCTACAACACAATCAAACACTATGGTAATAAGAATATAGAGAGGAATTCTCGGGATGTGATCAATTATAGGAAAATTTCACTATATGGGTAATTAAAACTACTAATAAATAGCTAAATATCCATGGGTAGGCTAGGCCAGGCTATAAGTGAAATAGTTTTCTCTCGAACAACTATTTCAAATCAAGTGATTTCTTTCGAACATCAACAAGCTTAGCAAATAAGAACAACCCACACCTCAATTCATCTACTCTCTCGAGCTAGATAGGTAGAATTGAGGTTAGGATTTACTCTCTCGAGCTAAACCCATATCACCCCAATAATAATCATCAATTGAAAGGCTTTATTCTAAAACCTCTTTTTCAAGCAAGCCAAGAATTCGAAGTTCGAATTGCATTTGAACCTACAATTCTTAGATTAAAACACAGCTATCAATTAAAACCCACTTCAATTAAGCATTTAAATCAGCAATTATCAATACCCATAAGCTAATTGAACCCATAATCACATGATCACACCCTAAG
The DNA here is from genome assembly GCA_029582605.1 of Solanum gracilifrons. NCBI lineage: Eukaryota > Viridiplantae > Streptophyta > Magnoliopsida > Solanales > Solanaceae > Solanum > Solanum gracilifrons. The sequence goes on from JAJOOH010005470.1 coordinate 17,072, forward strand.
AATTGGGGATTTAGCCACACATCATAAAAATAGAGAAACAATTACTAAATACATTCGCCATGATCTGGGTAAACGTTCCCAAGTCTTTGCAATGGTCTGAAATACTTAAGTTCAAAGACCCACTTGCAAATCTTCAAGTTTGCGCCTCAAAAAGCTTCATAGTCTACAATGGAACTCTAAAAAGTTAAAAGAAAACTCTACTCAATGATCGTATGATTGCAAGATAATAAATTTACAGTTCAAAACTCAATTTATAGTTGCCCAAAATTTGGCCTGAAAAGTCATTGGGCGAGATAAGTCGGGCTGAGTGGTTCGGCGATCTGCCCTTTACTCTCTTCCATCGTCAAATTGCATTGGTTCTCAGCATCCCAAGTCCTATAACTTTGGGCGATCCAGTGTGTTGTCACGGAACCGATCAACAATTCACCGACTGCCCATTTCTATCGCCGACTTGGTTTTTTTCCCCAGGGCTGGCGTACTGGAACATTAGGCGAGCTGAAGAGCCACTCGGGCGTTCGCTGAGTGGTCTTGGTGATCACCAGGATCGCTTTTTCTCCACTTCTTCAGCTTGATTTGCTCTTTTTTTCTTTGTAGTGTCCTTGCCTTGCTCCTTAGCTCATATACCTGGAAATCAAGGCTTTAATATCAGTTTATAGCATAAATTAGGCATTTCAGGATACTAAAACTATCAAAACAAAGCCCTAAATAATCCCAAATCTCGGACTCATAACCACCCCAACTTAAACTTTTGTTTATCCTCAAGTAAAACTAAAGATCAGCAGTTCAATAAGGATGCCTCGAATAATGTTGAATAAAACTCAATATGAATGCACACAAAAGGGTTCAAACTACATATACAATTTTCAATTGTGCACTCAAAGATTCAAATTGTGACTCACCATTATCAAGGATACTCAAGTTCACAATACTTGCTTCAAATGCAAGTTCAATCTCAACAAAGATACTCAAATTCCCTCACAACAAAGATGACTCCACATTCACAGAAAATTCATCAACAATTTAAAATCCCGGAATCACATACAACTCTCACACTCAAAAAGACAAACACATGCATGACTTCACCTATAGGCTTGCCCTTATTTTCCAATTAACTTTTGTTTCAGTTTACTAAAGATCACAAAGGTCTTTTTAAAGCTTGTAATGGGGCTGAGTGCAACGGTATGGGCATTTAGGCTTAGTGGCTTTTACCTTCATGAAGTATGGCCTGAAAATAACTCTTTCTCCTTCTCTTTCACATTTAAACATACTCAAACTCTACCCCATTATTCAACTAGACATGAATCACTGGATACCCCATTTTTCACTATGTTCACACACTTTATTTCACAATTCTTGCTCTTTTTCATTCTTTTTCTTTTCTTTCTTCTTTTCTTCTTCTTTCTATTTTTTTATATTGAGGGGTTCCATCTTTTTCAAAACAGTCCAACAAAGGGGGAGTTATTTTTGCACTTCTTGACTTTCCTTCTTTTTCACCACACCCCCAACTAACGCTTTTGGCCTAAGTTTGGCTATTCAAACATACCAATACTTCATGAAGGTTTTAGGTGCTGGAAAAAGAGGTCAAAGTTGTTCAAGTTTCATCCAAGAAAAGGATAGGCTCAAAAGGTGCCAAGCTAGGTTCACACATCTCACAAGGTTGGCCACAAAGAGGTATATTGTCAAATTTGTCTCACTCTTCAAAATTCTTTCCTAAGACCATTTCAATTGTTCACTTCACTCAATTAATCAGACCAACGGGGTAAATTCTAGGTGTCATCAAATACATTGTTCAAGACGACCTCACCACACAAAGCAATGGTACCAATATCAAACAAGACTCCACACTTTCTAGCTAGCTTGCAATGTTCATTACAAGAGACTCATTTGACAACCAGCTAGTCACAATGAGATGCTAAAAGTTCACATATTGCATATGTAACTTCGTTTGCCTCATCGTAGTCGCACATTCATTTTTTTCAATTAAGAGAACTATTCAAGTCATCGGTATAGACCACAACCGACACTCTAATTTGCACGAGAACAGCCACAATCACACACACAAGAGGTGGCAAAACTTTAAAATTCGTTAAAAAATCGCTTTTCACATCAAAACAATGGGCCACAAGCTAAGAACATCTGCAACACAATATTAACTCTGTTTTAATGGTGTTTTTGGGAATCTTGAGCTGATTGTTTAGATATATATATATTTATATCTAAACAATCAGCTTAAGATTCCCAAAAACACCATTAAAACAGAGTTAATATTGACAAAACAATCACAAGAGGTAGGTATGGGAATACCTCACCCCCACCCAACAAAATATGCAGTTGGCCTCAAATGCAACTAAAACAAAAACAGTATAAAAATTAACAGAGAGGGAGGGGAAAAGTCATCATGCCAGGCTAAGCCTGGGTGAAGTCTGCATCTCAGTCACTCCTTCTATCGAGGCATCAATGACTGGTATCTCATCAACTTTGGCTCCACTGGAGCCCATCATCGAAGTATCCCTCAGGGAGGCCTGTCTAGTTGTCTCGAGCATGGCACCCTCTAAGTCAATCAGGTCCTCATAAACAGCCTCCTCACTCTCACCAAGATGCTCCTTATCTGTCTCGGACTTGGACTCAGCAACAGCAACACCGGCCCTAATATCATCTCTGATGATAGCCGGAGGAACCTCAGACCAGGCTAAAATACCTACACTTGGGTCATCTATGATCTCCACCATCCTGAATATTGAGGTAAAATCAGTGGACTTCAGATGGTCCACATCCTTCCTCAGCTCAGCAACATCGGCCTTCAAGGTCGTCACCTCCTCGGTAGCACCATATCCTTTCTCACAAACCTCCACTATCACTATGAGGGAATCAATAGAAGCCCTGAGAGGTGTCAATGCAGCAGAAATAGCTCTCTCAATCACCTCGAGAACCACAGCCTCTAGCCAGGAAGCGCGCACATCAGCAGAATGGGCTAGGTGACCCATCTTGAGAAGCATGGCCTAAGTGATCAAAGGCCTAAAGCAGTAGTACCAGCAGTATATCTAGGGGGTTAAGGAGCAGTAGAAGTGTCAGGAGTGTCAGAAAGAGCGGAGCTAGAAGTACTTGACGGCCCAGTGGCAGGAGTAGGCATGACTGCTTCTGCCGGTAGTGAATCAATATCGACCTCCGGGGATGTGTCCACCGGATTTTCTCTCCTTCTATCATCCTCATCCCTCGTGTACTCGACCTCTATAAGCCTGATTTCGGTAGAAGATATGGGTGTAATCTAACATCCCTCTTCTCATCACGTGGAACTTCAGCCTGACGACATAACTCGATGATCAACACCAGGAAGGGGAGAGATGTTTGGCGCTGCTTGGCCTTCATGGCCATCTCCTGCTCAATAATCAAACCCAACTTAAGTCGTTTCTTGGCTATGATAGACCCAAGACAGGATGCCTTTTGGTGGCGGAGAATGGACTCATTTTTCGACGGCATAATTGTGTTGCTGATGAATCCAAAACAGTACCTAGCTGCTATGTTGAGGTCTTTCTTCTCTATCGGTGCTCTAGCCTCAATCCACCTCGAAGTGGTGTCAAAAATCAGGGGTGCTAGCCAATCCTTGAGGTCATCCAGAGTCTGTGTCTGGATCATACTCTGGTAATCATGAATGAAACATGTAGCCCTCTCAAACACAGTATTTATATCATCATTATTGCATCTAAATTTCTTCCCTCGAACCATCACGAAGTGCACCGGCTTGAAGGCACTAGCCTTCTTCTTGCCCTGAGGCACCAAGTCACTGTAGGCAACATAGAACTCCCGGACCTATGTACGAATGTATGGGACACGAGGCTTGGTGAAGACCTCAAATCTGTGGAACCTGAGGGTGTCCTACACTACTGGATGCATGTCCACTACACCATATGTGGATAGTCTATTCTCCTCTAAAATGTTCCTCAATCACTCGGCCCTTAACTGGTTGAGTGACCTAGGAGGAGGACCATGTACTGGTGGTATTGGGACCGTCGTCTGTGCTAGAGCTAGAGAAGAAGGAGTCTGAGCTGGCGGGATCCTAGACGGATTGTGCGTCGCCTTAGATAGAAGCACTACTCTCCTATCTTGCAATAATTGATCGTCCTCAGGCTTAGAGAATGAAGCCTGAGAATTATAAGACTCTCCCTCACTGCCAGAGTTGTACTCTGGTGTCTCATCTATGGGCACCTTGCCCTTTCCCTTTGCTCCCTTTGGAGGTAGTTTCTTTGCCTTGGCACGGGAAGCAACTACTTCCTCATTTATCATAACTCCACGTACGCGCTTTTGAGGCATCATGCCACTATCAGTCAAGTTGGTTCTAGCCATATCTACAAAACAACAAAGAAAAACATAGAGAAATTTCCAGAAAAGTTACAGAATGACTCGCCGAATAGTTCGGCGAGTTGCCAAGTTACTTTGGCGAGCCAGATCGGGCTCGCCGAAAGTACTAGCATAAAATTTTCAAAATTCAAGACAGGTCGGCGATGTTCAAGGCCCTTCGTCAAATCACCGACACCAATCGGTGAACTATAAATAGCTTGCCGAAAATTATAGTATATTTAGGGTTAGGGGTGAAGAAGGGCGATCAAGAAAGACTTTCGGTGAGTTGCCGAGTGAACTCAGAGAGCTCAGGCATCTCCTCAAAAATTACAGAACAAAATTCAGCAATTGAGTGAAATTAAGGGCGATCTGTGGGGTGACATGGCGAATCGCCGAACCACTCGGCGAGTCTGACTTGGCTCTCCAAATGGCACTTCGTGCCAGTTTTTCAACCCCATTTTTCAAAATCTACCCGCAGCCCCCAAAAACAAAATTAAACACATTCTTTGTCAAATTCAAACAAGACCCATAATACCCATGCCCTCGGGGTACTCAGACTTCCCCCAATTTGGCAAAAATTGGACATTTGACATCTTTTGTCCTTAAGAATGACGTCAAACGCTCCATCATTTGGGCAAATTATGACATTTAGCATAATCTGGGGTTACTTAGACTTCACCCCACTAGAACCAACATATTTTAACTGCAACCCAACAATTAAGACTCAATTTAATCAAGCAAAACACGAAAATCGATCAAAAATGCACAATTAGGCACTAATTTAAATTCATTATGGGGAATCCAACAATTAAAAATGATTAAATAATGCTACCCAACAACAATCAACAACAAATTAGCGATTGCATTCGATTTCAACCACACATTTAGAGTTCGGGGTTTCGAAAACCAACTTTAATGCCGAATTTTGATTTGTAAAGTTAGGCGGCAAAGTTCCACAATCCCAAGCAAATATTTCACGTGATATGGGAGTAAATCATTAAAATAAGAAAGATCTAAAGTAGGGAGTGAGAGTAATACCCATGCCCTCGGGGTACTCAGACTTCCCCCAATTTGGCAAAAATTGGACATTTGACATCTTTTGCCCTTAAGAATGACGTCAAACGCTCCATCATTTGGGCAAATTATGACATTTAGCATAATCTGGGGTTACTTAGACTTCACCCCACTAGAACCAACATATTTTAACTGCAACCCAACAATTAAGACTCAATTTAATCAAGCAAAACACGAAAATCGATCAAAAATGCACAATTAGGCACTAATTTAAACTCATTATGGGGAATCCAACAATTAAAAATGATTAAATAATGCTACCCAACAACAATCAACAACAAATTAGCGATTGCATTCGATTTCAACCACACATTTAGAGTTCGGGGTTTCGAAAACTAACTTTAATGCGAATTTTGATTTGTAAAGTTAGGCGGCAAAGTTCCATAATCCCAAGCAAATATTTCACGTGATATGAGTGTAAAATCATTAAAATAAGAAAGATCTAAAGTAGGGAGTGAGAGTACGGGAGTTAAAAATGGAAGAAGATGAAGGATTTTGAAATTTTAAACGTTTTGGCCTTTAAAACCTTCTAGTTCGCACTCCGTTCGGTTGTATAAGTCGTGCTCGTCGAACCACTCGGCAATGCGCCAAGTGGTATTTTACCTCGCCAAATTTTACAGGACTCCCAGCAATTTGGGGGTTCAAACGACAGATAAAGTCGAAATCGCCAACCTGTTCGCTGAGTCGCCGATTAAGCATACAGCCCGCTGACTTTTACAAAGTTCCCCTTCAAGCTTGGTGGTTCTGATGGTGTGTCGCCGACTGGGCTTTGGCTCGCCAAACTACCCATTTTCCAACACTTTTCACTTTCCAACCTGCACAATCAATACCCGTTATTCAAAATCAAAAACTTGGGTTGCCTCCCAAGAAGCGCCTTAGTTAACATCGTGGCACGATGAAACTACCAATTCATGGATCATTCTTCAGGTTTGCCAAGGTATCACTTGGTAAGCCCCTTTTGGCCTTGGGTTCAAATGAGAAGAAATCTGGTCCATTTGGGTTTCCAGCTGCTTAATTGACATTGAATGGGAGGTGACCATCTCATTAAGTGTAGAGACGTCTTCTTTTATTTCTTTCAAAACCTTGTCCGACCCTTCAACTTTGTTGAGAATGCATGAGAGCATTTCTTCCGTACAGACATTTTCCGATTCCTTGGACTTTTAACGCTCATGAGGTGGGACATATATGTCCTTGTCAGATTCTCTTTCCTTCCAATTAGCGTTACGGTCACGCCACTCTCTTTCACGATCTCTCCAGCTAGTGCCAGCAAAATGAGCCCATATTTTGGTAACCCGTTCATATTTTAATGGGTTGGGTGAGTGACTTTTGACACGGATAAAATATGGGTTGATACCCATATTTAACCCATAAAATATGGGTAAATTATGGGTAAAATATGAGCAGATATAGATTAGCCAAATGGGTTAAGCTTCTAACTTTTATTCACTTAAAATTCATGATATCACTAAAAAAAATTGTAGCTTCTCTTCCATATTATGTTCTTCTATAGAACTAATTATTTTTTTCTATAATTGAAAAGGTGAAGTTTTTGGCCCTCCAAAAATATATATTTTAAATGAACATTTCTTTTGTTAATTAAAATTATATTTTTTTATTTGTTTAATTTTATATTGGATAATAAATAATAGTGTAAAATAAGAAAACCATGTTAGTATTGACATTGCTTAAATTGCATTAAGCATGTTTTAGTCTTAAAATGCAACTATTCATTTACTTTGAAGTTAAAAATATTTTCCCCATCTTATTACATAAATTTATCTTATATTGAAAAGTTAGGATTTTTTTTTTTACTTTTATGATACAATAAAACTAAATGAAGCATTTTAAACATTTTTCATCTAAAAAAAGACTAAAATATTTTTTCCATGTTGAATTCTTAAGTAGATTACTATTCAATCATGAAAATATGGGTAAATATGGGTAAACTAGTATTTTACCCAATTCATTTGTTACCCATCAATATTTACCCATATCAAATATGGCGGGTTGAATTATTACCCATTTTATGTTTACCCATTTTCAACCAGCCCAAATTTGACCCAACTCGCCCATTTGCCACCACTATCTCCAGCCATCATCTCTAGTCCAACCCGGATTTCCACACGGCTTTGGATAGTTGGAACGATATCCTCCTCCTTGATTAGCTAGGATGTTCACTTTCTCATTGTACAGTTGGGTCATCATTTTGGTAATGTTTTGGTCTCTCTCTTGATCCTTCTCGATTTGCTCTTTTGTCATTCTAAAAGTGAGAGGAGAGACTTGGTCTTAACGAGTGTACCATGCTCTGTTTATCTTGGTCATTCCATCAAGGAGTTGACACGCTACTTCATAGGGCAATTGCATTATACCTCCGAGAAAAAGTTGATCAGCAACTCCTTTGTTCATCGAGTCAAAGCTCCTATAGAAGTACTGTTGCAATATATGATTTGGGAGTCTGTGGGTCGGACATTAAAGCACCAACTTCTTACTAGATGTAAGTGATATTGAATGTCTTTCAACATGTTTATAGTTTATATGCTACAAGCATGTATAGTAAATGAATATTGTTCAAACATGTTACTGTTTAAATTTAATCTTATAAATTTATTTTCCCTATAGGTACTAAGCATTTTAATTCTATGTATATAAAAATATGATACAATTTGTTTTTAAAGATAATAATTATGAAATAATGAGTTCTGCGTTTAAACATTTCTCCTGTTTGTTCTTTGAATAGTTCCTTATCACTGCCACATCAGTTCTCCTTTCAGGCTATGAACAGTTTTTCGCCTTATCAACCTCAGTCAGGTGGCTACTTCCTACTGTTCTTCCTTCAGGCAGAAGATCTAAATCCTCACTTAAAAACTATTCTGGAATTTAGAAAAGAGATGTGTCGAAACCAAACTGTTTATTCCATAATCTTACCTTTACATACAAACCATACATATTTTTATCATAATAGAAATAAAAATACCTTTCCCTGACAGGAGGGTTTTCTACTCACTTCTTAAGGTACCTAATATTTTTCTCTAAATGGATGTTTTTAGGGAAAACTTAGTCTACCTTCTTTGTGGGATTTCTATCTCCTTTTATAGATATAAGGAGGGACTAATTATTACACTTTTGTTTTGCAGGGACTTCCCTCAAAACTTTAATAATTCTTTTTTCGTCCTTCAATCATCGATGTAAAGATGATGATGGCCGACCGGAAGTGATATCTCTTTTTGACTAAAGAGATAAAGTTGTAATGAGAAAAGGAGATAAGATTTCCTTATGTCTCTTTCTTCATGACGTAAGTGCTTACGTCTTTTGCTTTGTCCTTGCCTGACAATTTACATTGTTGGTTTTACAGCTGCCTTCTACTCAGCTACATCTTCTGGTGTCGAATGTTTGTGGTCTAGAAACTTACAAGCAAGTTTCCATGTTTCTTCCGTTACTTCCAACCGGGGAAGCTCTATGTCAAGGATCTTCTCCTTTAATATTTTTTATTTGAATTTTCCTTTAGTCATTAAAATCCAATCTGTATTATAGTCTATGACTTTGTAATCTTCATTATAATAACGTTTGAGAATAAAATACAATGCTTAAATTTCCAAAGCTCGTCTTGTTTGTATCCATTTTTTGTTTAGGTGTGGAAGTTTTTTATCAACACATGTGGCTTTGATATTAAAATCTTTTAATTTTTCCACTTTGATATAGTTAATCATTGGGAAGTGTAATAGCAAATCTTTACTTTCCATCAAGATGCTGAAGAATCTGCAATAGACTCCATCTACTTGAGCATAGTTTTTTACTGAATTTCTCAGTTGTTCTGGTAATTTGGAGATCTCTTGTAAGTTCGGTTTAGCATAAACTCGGTCCAAATATTCAAATTCAAATAGTTGAATTGTAAAGCCCGGTGATCGATTTGAAAATATCGAAATTCTAGGAAACAAACTAGTTGTTCCTAAGACTCCAAAAGTTTCTCCACTTTCTTCTGGTAGATTGTAAATATATCTTGTAAATGCAAGATATTCTTCCTCCTTGGGATTTTTCTTTCCAACCTGAAAAGATGAGAAAACTTTTGTTCCAGATGGAACTTTGTTAGAACTACCTTCTGGTTTCCCAGAGATAAATTTTTCAGCTTTTGTTGAGGAACTGGCCTCTTTTTTATTTGCTTGACTTTTACCTTCGTCCTTGGACTCAGGTTTCGACATATCCATGCTTACCGATGAGATGTTTTTGGCACTAAGTGCTAGTGGGACATCTCATGCCACTTTGTTGGGAGTAATATTCCCTTTAGGATTTGAATTCTTCTTTGGACATGTGTCCAAATGTTCACATAGCAATAGAAATTTGTGCATGTTTTCAGCTTGGTCTTCGCTAACTGATTTATTTCATATTGCATTTTCCTTTCTTTCTCGGACAAGCTAGCTAATTGATCTCTGATGGTGAATAAATTGCGGCTTTTTTCATCCATGGACGTTTCCACCACTTGCATTTTTTCGTAAACTCTGTTAATTAGAGTTTGCATTCGATTGTCCATATTGGACATTTCTTGAGAGAAAATCTGCAAGAGAATTATCAATTCCTTTAATATATTCTATTTTAAAGGAATAGAATGATAACAAAACCTGTCACCTATGCAATCTCCTGTATTGCGGTTCTGATGGGAGTTTGTTTGATATTAATCCTGACACCTGCGTATTATCAGTTCTAATAACAAATTGTTTTGGTAATAGAAATGCTGAAAATTTTCTAATACCTCTAACAATAGCTAATAACTCATTTTCATTAGTGGAATATTTTGTTTCTGCTTCATTAAAAGTACCACTTGTATATCTGCAAATTTCATTTAAATCAGTTTGTAATAATGCTCTCCAATGATAATCAGAAGCATCTGTTTGTAATATCAAATTATCCTTTTCATATGGTAGTCTAAGTTTTGGTAACTTATAGAATTAATCATTTAATTGTTTAATGCACTGAGTGTGTTCTTCAGTCCATCCAAGTCTATTTGTTTTTCTTATTAATCTTTGCAAGATATTCCTTTTATTTGCTAGATCCGGTGTAACACCCCAACTTTTCAAAACGTATAAACTGACTCGTATCTTCGTGGAAAGACCAGGAGGGTGGGTAAAAAATTAAGAATGACGTGTTATGCGATATTTTAAGTGTTCAAGTGTTGTATCTCAAGTTTTGAAGTTAGGTAAGTGGCAAAATAAAAGTTGGCGCAAATTACCGTAAATTCCTTTTTAAAGATTTATCTAAAATTTGGGTCAAGGACGTTTTCTCACAATCTATTAAGATTTATGGTCTCCGCGACCTATGAAATCGAAGGTCTACGAGTCTAGTTTCCAATGCATCAACCCGTTCATTCATACGACTTCAGAATGGAGAGATATTTGCGTTTTTGCAAAATTGTGCAAGCAGGCAGGTGAGGTGGGAACCCTAGGTTGGTGGAACTTTATATATATCATCTTCTTCGACTTTTCTTCACTTTTCCTTCATTTTCCATAGTGAAGAACCATAAAATTCACAAAACCTACAAAACCCACTTCTAGGACAAGCCAAGTTACTGATTTTCGTGACTTAAGTCCTTGACAAAAGTTGTTCTACGCGTTGAGCTCATCAACATGGTATAATTTTTTTTATCGATTTCCTAGCATATCGTACTTTGGTGTGTGGACAGCAGGGGTTTGGCCATATTTTAAAGTTTTGAGGTGTATTACAAACTTATAATCAAGGTAAGACCCTTCTTTCATCGACTCAAGCTTTGATAAGTCGCAAATAGCAATTTGCGACGGAAATACATATCTTTTATCGGATTTTCGTTGTATCTTCAATTCTTTTGTGTTGATTATGATCCTGCCTTGTTAAATTATTTCTGATTCATTAATTTTCTATTTTGCTAACATAATATATTAATTTCGTTTTTATTATTGATTAACTATTATAATTTATGAATCTAAGGGTTTCGGCAAAAAAAAATCATATGAACTTGAAGTATTGCAACTTATATTTCGTGAATAGGTAATTTATAAAAAGTTTATTTAAAATTATTGTTATACCGCGCGAAGCGCGGACAAGTTTCCTAGTTCTTACTAAACCTAAAAAATTAGGATCACTTTCTCTTTTTTTTCCCTTAGCTAATAAATAGCTTGATAGAGAATGAAAATCTTTGCTAGTTCAAAGAATTTTTTTAGCTTAGTTTAAAGAAATTCACTCTGTCATTTTGTTGAACCTTCATCCACAATAGATGAAATTTAACTTTGGGTAAAATGGTGGCTGAAAAATAGGGAAGAAGAAGAAGAAGAAATAATCAAAATTTAACTAAAATGGCATTTCAGGCGCTAGTTTGAGTGTATAACACACATTATGCCATGTAAGCAAAAAGTTCCAAAATGACACAACGGGACCCTTGATAAAGTGTCTAAAGTGAACATCGCTCTATTAAGCTGTCTAAGTAAAACATGGTGCCAAATTTAGGGGGACATCAATGGGTTAAGCCATTATATATTTTGCTTTAAAGAATAGAGCATAAGTCAGCAAACTTAGAAAAGCACTGAGGATATGTACATGAAAATTATTCAATAATTTATCGAGTCATAGGCAAAGATGCTTCAACTGGACAATGAAGATGCGGCAATCAGCTTAAAGTCTAGATCAATCTATCCATTTTATCTTGTTGCTGGTTAAAAGTCATCATTTTTGTAAGGTGTGTTCATAGGAAAAAAAAGATACCATAGTTATTAAAGGTTAACCGATGCACCGATCGATAACCATCCGATAATTGTTAATCTGTTATCGAAACAACAGATATCTTATAGGTTGGCTAGTAGATTAATAAATTTAAATCCCAATTCTCAATAAGCTAAACCGTTAAGCAAAATTATCCATCCGATAAACAACCCTAGCTTCGAGGGTGGCGGGAGGTTGGGATGGTCAAGGGAAGAAGATTGGATGGATAAGGAAGAAATATTAAAATTACAATATCACTTATGTATATTATTTTTGCTACTTTGATAAAGGAGGTAAAGTTTTGGGGAGAGTGGGTTGGGCCTATCATTTTACCACATCAAATAAAGGCAATCATATTTCACCATTTATAAAGAGCTTCTTAATCTCGTGTAATGTGTAGGTGTTCTATGAGGTAAAATTCACCACAGATTAAAGGGATTGATTGAAAGTGTTGAGCAATATCATTGGCCTATGGGGAAATCAAGTTTAAAGCAACTCTATAAAAATAAATCTGTTGTAGATAGTGTAGAATCACAAAAGAATTAATATGGAAAAATAAAATTTTCATTTTTACAAATTTTCACTTTAAATTCTTTACAAATTTACTTGCAATTTTTCATGGGGAAATTACTTGCAGAAAGCTCCCTTCTTTCGTGATTTTTTACAAAAAGTTTCTCGTGAACAATCTGCAGGTAATTTATATGCGGATTAAAATTTCTCAGGGTAATTATCTAGGGATTTAAAATTCCCAATTAAGTAATTACCCATGAAGGTTTTTCCATCCGATTTATTCTGGTAGGAAAATTCGCAGAAAACTAAATTACCTATGAATTTTGTCCTTATAATCCTTAGGAAAATCTCCAGATAATTCGCACTTTCTGGTAATGCGCAAAAAATTTAGTACAGGGCTAGACATATATAAATATATAAATTGTCTCGAAATATAAAATACTAGTTAGAATATAGAAGGAGATGAGTCAACTCCATATGCTAGTAAGCTCAACCTCAATCTCCGACTATCAGTTGTATTGCATAAGGATCAACGTGATCGACTAAAACTCTGATCTACACCAGGAAAAAAATTACAGGACAGTATGAGTACTAGAACAATAGGTACTTAATAGATATCATAGGCCGACCGAGTTCAAGATTACAAATGCATAAAAGAAAAATACAAGTAAAATAGTAAGTAAGTTATGAGAGAACAATAATCGTAAGATAATTCATATATAAGTCACACAGGGAGAATCTAAGATCAAATCTAAGTATTTTATCCTAGATAACATCTAAGTGGGGCCCCATAAGCTCAAAAGGTGCATACAAGAGACATAATAGAGGAAATAAATTTGTCACCCTCATAAGCCTGACGAGTACACACAAGAGCTAATATTATGAAAGAATAGTACGAAGAAGAGCCAAGAACATCAACCATACACTCAAGCAAGGACTATCCAAAATCTGACTTCGGAATAATCATGAAGAAGGTATAGCTCATCCTGAAATTCTACATTAGAATTGCTTCAACGAAGTCCATCCTCTTTCGTAATCTTACATCGGAAGGTTCGGTCATTCCCAAAATTTGACATTGGGATAACCATAAAATTTAGCTTCTTTCGGAATATTACATCAAAATGACTAATCATATCCGAAATCTTACATCAAAAGGCCACAACAAGACTAAGCATCTCTCATAATCTTACATCGGAATAGCTATTCAATTTCAAAATCTTACATTGGAATAAATGTTTTATATTTTTTTTTTTAAAACAATGGATTTTTAAGAGTCACCACAAACTTTTTAAAGGAAAATAAAAAAAACTTATTTCAAAAGATTAAAACAGTAAATCAATTGAAAAAGGATTCAGGGTTCAAATTAGCATTTCGAGAAGAGTTTGAAAGCAACCGAAATGCCCGCTAATATGCAGTTATCTGGCAATTAAAATATTTGGCTAATAAATTTTTAAAGATAAGCATACTTGATTAGTTTAGAAATAAACAAACTTAAGACTTGAAATATATTTTTTTAGGGGAAGGGAAATAGTATAGGGATTTACTTAACTAAAATATTTTCAAAGTAATTTAAGTAGAAAAAATAAGCACTTATTCATTTAGTCTTTAGAAAATCTCCAAATGACCATCTCTGGGAGAATCGAATCAGAAAAACCTTAGAATTGACTAGCACATAAATAATTAAACAAATAAAATAAAGAGAGAGAGATTTGAACCCAAGTTTGATTTTCTATCCGCTTGAGCCGATACTTGGGCCTAATTTTATTTTGGGTCTTTTAGCCCATTTATATTTGTCCTAAACTATCATAAAAAAAAGGATAAATTTTAGGAATCACATTGTTTTAATATGAAATTACAATTTATTCCTCTTTAGTTTGTAATTACATTAATCCCTTAAAAAGTAACACAAACCAGTAACATAATATGTAGCTCGGTTACATTAAAGAGTATAGATACATTATAACATAAATTGAATACATAATATGTAGCTCAAATACATTAAAAACTAGCTCGGATACATTATAAAATAACCCAGATACATAATATGTAGCTCAGATACATTAAATAATCGCATACATTAATATGTAACTCAAATACATTTTAAAAAATAAGGGATTTTAGAGGTTTTTAGAAATAGAAGGGGATATTGAAAATAAGGAAAAAGACGTATATTTCAGTAATTTTTCCTAAAAAAAACTGAATTGTTTTTGGGCTTTAGGCTCAATTTCACATGTCCTAAACTAACAAGATAACAATCAACATAAAAGATGGGCCTTCTTTGGCCCAATAATTACAAAACAAAGCTGAGAATTTAAAGAAGACTTTTGGCCCATTTCTGCTGCATATGAGGGTTGTATCACACTGTATATCAGTGTATATGCGGCGTATTTTCAGCTCCGAAACCTGTTCTTCGATTTTTATGGTTGTCTGACTCGAAAAAGGTGGAATTGGGCCTCCGTGGCCCAATAAGAAGATGCAAGGAAGAGGGGATTTGAGTCCCATTTGGACTCCGGACAGATCCACATACAACATAGAAAAATAAGAAACATATTAGCGTAATGCAAAAATTCTCTCAACGAAAGTTAACTTCAATTTAAAACACATAGTTACATAATTCAAATAATATTTTAACATAATGACACATGTAAATATTATATATTAATTATGCTCACATTTTGACCAATCCCAACACTTTGACAAACATTTAACCACTTATATAAATGTCTTCAAGAGGGTCAACAATTTAACTAATTCATGGCAAAAGTTAAGGACCAAACCCACATTAATCAGAACATCTCAAGTGAAAAAGAAAACAATGCGGTTCAAATTACTATGCATATGAAACACCCAAACTCGTTCTTTACTAGATAGAGGCGATACTTGCGATTAGGGGTGCTTACGGTTTGAATAAAAACCGATCCAAATCGAAAAATCAAACCAAATCGATAAAATAAAACCGATTTTATTTGGATTGGGTATGATTTGATTTTAGATTTTTTAAAACCGATAGTATTTGGTTTGGTTATGATTTTATTTTTTTAAAAAAACCGAAAAAGTAACCAAACCGAACCGATGAACTATATGCATATATTTTATTAATATACATACTTAATATATTGTTTTTATAAACAATTTCAAAGATCTTATACATATTTTCATTAAAATTTCTTTATAATTTACTTATTGAAAGAAAAAATGCCCAAGATGAAACATTTATCTTATTGATTTCATGTATATGAGTGTCTATGACAATTCTTTGTGGGACTGAAAATGTTATTGTCTCTTCCTTCTAAGCCAATATAGTGAATTTTAAAGCTTTATTGATAGTAAATTTAGTGATCGAAAGTTCAGTAATTTAAGTCATTCTAACTATTTTTCGTTTTGAATGGATTGTTGTCACTTTTTTCACATTTTAAATGAATTGTTTCTTTTATTTTTGTGTATGGTTAATAACCGAATAACCGAACCAAACCAAACCGAAACCGATAATCACCAAACCGATAAATGTATATTATATTTGGTTTGGTTTGGTTTTGATAATTTTAAAATCGATTAAATTGGTTTGGTTTTGATTTTGACCAATAACCGATCCAAACCAACCCGTGAACACCCCTACTTGCGATTACTTAAAAGAATCACTGTAATTTGTGCAAACCACTCCATAACATAATAGAGAAAAACAAGATGGCCATTATAAATTCAAGTAACAGTAACACAAGGCTATCTAATCGCCATAATAAAAATCAATCAAGCATAAAATTACAACAATTAACGCTATACCCAGCTAATTCTTTCATCCTATTTCAAGAAATCTGGAAACAAAACTCATGCTAATCTAGTGCTCCATTAACAGAAAGTGGACCCTTTTTAAATCAAGAAACATGAAAGCTAAACTTAGACTAAGATTACAAGATCATAATCAGTATTGAAGCTACACTCATGCTAACAAGAATCTCTTTACGCATTCATGACAAAACAATCAGCTAACCAGAATGAATGAATGAGTCCTAGCAACATGTAATCGTCGAGTACTAAACGAGTCTAACAATTTCATACTACGAGACGATCCCAAATGATGAAACAGAGGTTTTAAACCTCAGAAACCAGTCTTGCAGGCAGCCCACAACATAAAAAAAATGAATCGAAAGTTAAGAGTGTACAAAACATCAACATGGAAAACAACACATCAAACTAATTTCGAACATGATAGCATGAACATATTTGGCATTCAGAGAGAGTACTATCAGTGTACAGCCCATACTAGTATAATCTAAGAGATATGAAACCTTTTCTAAACAAAGAATGAAATTTTAACGGAAATAGATACCTGAACGAGATCATAATAGGACACATAAAAGTCGAGAAGAAAGAAAGCAACAAAACGAAATAAGGACGAGATTCTCACCTTTTCTTGGGCAACGAACCGGACAAAATGAGCTAACCACGAAGAAGGACGATTCCTCCACCAAAATGAGACTACGAGACAACAGAGAGAACGTCGAGCTCGAAAACAAAACCGAAACTTGAGTATTCCTCTATCTCACTCGACTGTTTCGGGTCTATTTTTATCTCGAAAACCTTTGTATTTTCTCTATGATGTTGTATCTAATTTCTGAATATGGACTCCATTTTTTCTCACCCCTAATACTGTAAGAGAAAAGAGCTTATATAGAGGAGAAATAGGGCTGAAATCCGGGTGGAATTTCAAATTTGAAATTCGAATTCCCTCAAGAGATAAGGTTGGATAGCTATTGAATAGTACGAATCCTTAATGGAAAAACGATTTGAGACGCTGGATTGAAGCGAAGGACGAACGAGGGAGAGGATTGAGGAGAGAGGAGACGCGGGTCTGGTTCGCTTTGCTCGCAATTTGGATTTGAAATCTGCTGGGTTTGCGTTTCTGGGGAAGAAGACGCGGGTACGGGTCGGGTGTACTGGTTTGGGCGTTGTATGCTGTTGCTGGAATGGGTATTGTTTTGCTGTAGGCTGCTGGTTTTTTTTTGTGGGTTTGGGTTAAAGGAATTAGGAGTGGGCTGATTATATTGAAACAATTGGGCTTAAATTGATTTAAAAACATGGGTTTAAGGGATTTGGCTAATAAGTTACAATTTTAATCGAATTGAGTGATTAATTGCATTACGAATTTAGCCAATGAATTAGGAATGTAGCCGATTTGAACTTTTTTTAGTAAATTCGGCTAGTAATTAAATAAGACGAATTAATATAATTAACTAACGAGCTTCTTAATATCAACAAAATAAAATAATTAACTCAAATATAAACTAATAACTCGAAAATATAAATTATTGAATAATTAAACTAATTAACCAAATATTTAAGTAAAACTAAAAAAAAATTAGAGACAATTTATGAATATTCATATAATGTAATAATTATATAAAACATATATATTACTTAAAAATTATAAAAGTGACGAAACTATTTAAAATAGCTTGTAAATTTTTTATTTTATTTTTTGAAATTTTATAACACTAATTATTTTAAATCGCTTGAAATTGAAGAAGCTCGATATTAATATATATTGTGGTGGTCCAAAATTGGGTGTCAACAATAAATACTTAGAACTTAACTCCTCCCGGAATCTTACCTCAGAATAGCTAATCCTTCCAAAGTCTTATATCGAAAGGCTACCACACAAGATCTGATCTTTCCTCAAAATCTTACATTAGGAGTATCCAATCACACAAGGGTAGAACCACTCATCTAAGACAGGACTAAGCACCAAACAAGCCACAAATAGCCAATACTGATACCAAACAAGGTTTTCGAAGGTCAAAGTCCAATATGAAGGATCATATCTAATCCAAATCTAAGTTATACTAGCCATCCAAGCTAAAATCTAAGGCACTTACTAGCCAATCCTAGGCTAAGCCCCTAAACACGCAAATAATAAGGCAATTTCAACTCAACTAGTTCACGAGCAACAATAACAATAAAGGAAAGAATGTGCAACACTATTTCAGAATAAGCCCAAAATAAGACTAACGAAGTAATAGGGCAATTAATGAAAAGAATGCTAAATAAAAAATTCATCACGCTAGAACAATCAATGAGCTAAGTCTAAGATAAGTAAGACGTAGCCTACCTCAAACCCAAACATGTGTGCTCCAAATCCACTAAAAGAGACTTTTTCTCTCTTAGAAACCTCTAAACGAAGTCACACTATCAAATCAATGATCTAGGCATCAACACAAGCAGAACAATACGCATGAAAGCAACAAAGAGACTCAAGCCTAAAATTGGGTAAACATGAGCTCGTGGGAACCATGCACAGAATCACAAAATTGACTCTGCCATCAAGTCAACACTAACTTAAGAAAGTTGTGCCTAAAACTGGGCACAATCCGAGCTTAATCGAAGCTAAACTAGCTCCAAGATTAATCTAGCTCAAGAACATTGAATTCAAACTAAGAATGGAGAAATTAATGAGATTTTATGGGTTTCGAAGCATGAACAACGATGCCAACAATGCTCCCCAACTCAAATACAAAAAAAAACACTAAAATTGCCTTAAATACAAGCTTCAATTTCTCTTTTTCACCGAAAGAATGAAGATATGATATAACTGCCAGTCCAATGATGAAAAAAGTGTAAAGGAATGACGATCAACAATCAGCTCATAGAAGCGGACTCGGCTCCACAAGCGCGAGGTCGCCAAAGAGACCAAGCTCTGCAATAGCGAGGTCTGTTGGCGTCCTCATATCAGCTTCTGTAGGAGTGGCTCTGCGGGAGCAGTTACACCAGCAACCGATGCATTAACTACTTGGAATTAAATTGTCAAGTCTCGAATAGACCTTCGAAATTCAATCAAGGTCGAATCAACAAATATCGAATATGTTATTGAACAATAAACAATATCTCATACTCAACGGAACCGTCAAAACCTCCAACGGATCGATAAAAAGTGGGTCCCATAATTCAAGCTTTGTTTTAGCTAAAATATAAGATAACTCAAAATAAATCTGGAAGCCTTAGGACCCACACCAAAGGTCCTTTAAGACCAAACTTGACGTTTCGAAGCTAACAGATTAATCAAAATCGCATTCCAAAGTCGTTTCCTCAAGTTTTAACTGAAGTCAAACAAAACTCTAGAAGCTCCAAAACACAGAAACAACAAGAAAATCAAATTAATTGTCTGGTGATCGTCCTGTCAGTCCTAGCAAGTCAAAAATAGCTTGTAACAACTATAGAAAAGCTTTAAATACAAAAAAACACCGTAAAACAAAAAACAAAGACCTAGAGAGCCATTACAATGAAAAATAAGACATACAAAATAAAGTGAATAGGCAAATGTATTCTAATAACGATTTTCAAGAACTACAGAGAAATCACGTTCAAGACATTAGAACTTTATTAAAAGAGGGGGAAACACTAATGAAATGAAAATAACATGGATACATTGAATAATTGAAATATAACACCCTTTTCTTTTTATTTATTGAAAATTTACAGCAAAAAAGTAAATTAAATATTCTGTCTGAAACAACCCATGCCAAAAGATATAGGAAAAATATCAAATTTCAAATTAATAAAGATGAAAAGGAAAAATATTTGCATTACCATAAAATGAGAGATGTTCAAGAAATAACATAATGGATACTTAGTGTAGTTGAAATCAAATGTGAATTCATCTGGAAAAATAATGACATCAAATTACAAATGAATAGTCATCAAACAAATAAGAATGTATAATTTCCCTAAGTAAAACAACTATCTTTCAATTTTTAATATAACTTAATCGACATACTTATTTACGATTGTCTAAGTCACTTTTCATATTAAGCTTTAATTGAAAAGTTGTGACTATTAATAGGAGTATGAAGCAATAATTTCTTTTAAAACTAGAGAAAATTGTTCGTGTTAGCACGTGCCCAACATTATAAAAATTTAAATACAAAATATTAGGATAAAGTTATGCATAATTTATTTTTATAAATTTTATATACTATTGATACTCTAATTAAAATTTTAAATCTCAATTATCTAAAAATATAATATAGTAGAGGAAGATGTTTTTCAATCACGATAAATTCTCTACGAAGCGTAAGGAGTCTATCACCTTTTTCATTTTATTTTACATGATATTATTTTTATTTTTAAAAAAAAAATTATTATTTGTATTTAATCATAATTTAATTTTAAAGATAAATCTTATCAATCTTGAATATTTTGTAAACAAAAAACCTATAAAACTATCTCCGATCCACCTTTATTTTACTCTCTATTCTCTATATTTAGAGAGTAAAATAGAGAATGCACTCTCCAATCATTTTATATTTCACTCTCTATTCTTCATTTATAGAGAAGTTTGGAGAATTACTATTCATACTCTCTATTTTAATTTTTGATTATTTCATTATTATTTCTATTATATAATATTTGTAATTAACATATAATTAATCATATAAGACCATTAATTAAATTTTTAATATTCACATTTTTTTTGATATAATATAACATTTCAAAAATATATAATTTAATGTATACTATTTTCAATCCGAATTAATAATATTCCATTCTTGAAAAAAAATATTTAAGACCAATTATGATCTCATCAATGGACATTTCATAAATAGAATGGCCCAAAAGTGTTTTATTATTTAAAAAAGGGAAAAAGCTCAAATATGCCATCGAACTTTCAAAAAAGGCTCATTTATGTCATCCGTTAAAAGTTTGGCTCATCTATGCCATTACCGTTTAAGAAAAGGCTCATTCATGCCATTATTTTTTAACGGTGATTTTGCAAAACCATTTTTTACACGTGGCCAATTA
>JAJOOH010005471.1:0-33083 GCA_029582605.1 Solanum gracilifrons
TCAAAATGAGAATGTTGATTATTTTGGCGTCCTACAAGAGATTGTAGAGTTGGAGTATTCGGGTTGGCCAATCAAAAGAATAGTACTTTTCCAATGCAGGTGGTTTGATCCAACTTCAAGAGGTACGAGGGAGCTTAAGCAGCATAATATCATTGAAGTCAAGCACACTAGGAAGTATGAGGCTTATGATCCTTTTATTATTGCACAGAATGCTAAGCAAGTGTACTATGCTCCTTATCCGTTGCGTAGGGATAAGTCTGATTGGTGGGTTGTAATCAAAACAAAACCGATGGGGCGAGTGGAAGTTGAGAATGAATTGGATGCTGCATATCAAAATGAAATATTAAGTGTTCATCAAGTAGTGGATGCTGAGTTAGAAATGAATTTGGAGCATCCTGATCACAGTTTAGAAGAAGTTAATAGAGAAGAGTTAGATATGCCAACAAATATGGAGGAGGATGAAGAGGAAACTTTTGAAAAGGATGAATGGATAGATGAGGATGAAACTTCCGAAGATGATGTATGTGAATGGATAGATGATGAAGAAACTTCCGAAGAGGATGAATAACCATTTGTATGTTTAGTTAGTGGATTTTTAGCTATTCATATTTGAGTATACTTTATATTTTAGTAGTTTTAACTTTTGTTTGACATTGTGAAAGACTGTTTGGATTAAGCCTTATGTTATGATAACTTTGTTTGATATATTTGTTCGACATTGTGACATTATTTTGTACTACTTTGTTTTAATCTTTATATTTAATTGATATAGATGGTAGATAAAGACAAGGGTAAATCAAAAAAATCTACTAATCCAGAAAAGAAATTTAAGGCCAATGCTATGAGAAGGCCCACTGGTGTCGTGATATCTGATGAGCCCTCTCGAGTTAATATTTCAAAATGAGCCTCAGTTTCAACTACTCACTCGGCACACCAGTCACATAATGCCTCTACTCATGTAGCTCCACAATCTGGTTATACTATATCTACACCCACTGTGGTACCTAGTTCGGGGTACCAAACTTTGCAGGGCTATTCACATCTTGGTCGTGGGTCTACCATACCATCATCTAGTGCTAGTCAGTGCAATACTTTGAATACCAGTAGTGGATCAATTGGACTTTCCAATCTTCATCTTGAATCCAATGGCTCGGAGCCTAATACTCCCACCACCCAGCACTCAGATGAACATGGTCCTCAGTGAGGCGATAGAGACAATTTTCGGAGACTCGTCATCGAGCCATTAGGATACAAGTATTGATTTAATTATGTTTTATCTTTCATTTATTATTTATGTTTTAATTGATTGATTATTTTTTGTTTACTCTACATTGTCAATGAACTCGTATTTCAGCTTATGTCCGGATGTGGGTATGGCAAAGATTATTTTAAAGTGCATCGAAACTCACTATAATGGTGTGTATCCGAATTGGAGTTCGATTCCACTTAACACCCAAGGGCAGATGTTTAATGAATTTAAGGTAAGAATATATATAAATTAAATTCACATCATATACATTTAAATTCTCTAGTCATTTGAACAATAAATATTTAGTTATTTTTTATTACAGAAATATTATGTATGGGCTCCTGAACACGAGGATGGCGTTCAAGTGAACTTCAAGCTTAAAGCTTCAAAGTTGCTTTCTAGCACATTTTGTGACTGTCGGAAAAAAAAAGAATACCTAAGTTTATGTTACCGGATCGATGGGCTCTGCTACTGAAACATTGGAGTACTGATGAAAATTTTAAAAAGAGGAGTGAGATTGGGAAGATGGCTCGCGCATCAGAAAAGAGAGGCTCTTTGCACACTGGTGGAGCTATTAGCCAGGTTACTAGGAAGGAAAGAATGGTATACTTTCTTAATTTAGTAATTTTTTTATTTTTTTTGATTAGTACTTTTTGGAGATTAATGAGATCATATTCTATATATGTTATTTGCAGGAAAATGAGTTGGGTAGGCCGGTAGCTGTAGCAGAGATGTTCAAGGTTACTCACATCAAGAAGAGTACGAACTCCACAGAAGAAGAAAGATGGATTGAGCCACGTGCTCAAGAGACATATGTAAGAACTCCATTCAAACTAATCTTTTTTTCTTTTCCTTGTATATATTACATTCTTATTTATAGAGTTCTTTGTTTAAATTACAGGATAGGTATATACGAATATCTCAGGAATATCGTAGTACTCTACCTCTCGAGAGTCAGGACAGACCATTTACACAAGAAGAAAACGAGAATCTTTGGAAACAGAATGCTGGTGAACCGATTAGAGGTTCAATCTACGGCTATCCAGAAAAGGCGTATCAGAAGAAAAAGTCTTGGTATTGTGGTTCATCATCCTCAAGCTTTGATGGCGGGGATAAAGAGACAATATTTGCAATGGAGAGTAAGATAGCTTATCTCAATGCTGAGCTTGCTACTGTAGCTGAAAGAGAGAAGAAGAGAGAAGAAAAAGAGAGGAAGAGAGAGGAGGAGATTGCGGCAACAAACGAGGTAGAGAACAAGAGGTATGCAGCGCTTCCGGCCCAACTAAATTTTCATTTTAAATCAGGAAATATTCTTCCTACATGTCTGGCCAGTAGTGATGAGAATGATAAGTCTGATAAGGAAAGTGAGGGTGATGAGAATGGTAAGTCTGACAAGGAGAGTGAGAGTGATTAGGAGTAGTTATATCTATTTGACATTTTAGACTTCCAGATTTTTGGAATTGTTTAATTTGATCGTATTTTAGTTTATTTTGAAGTTGGATGAAGTTTATTTTGAAATAGTTTAATGTATATGTTGAAAATATTGTGTTGTTTTGGTTGGATGAAGTTTATTTGGCTTTGGGTTATTTTGGTATAAATATGCAGGTGGGCAACTAAAAATTGCAGCAATCTGCTGCCTGTTTTGTAGCAGAAAACCGACCTCCGGTGGTCAGAATTTCAAAGATTAAAAAAAAATACCGACCTCCGGAGGTCGGAATTTCAATATTACAAAAATAAAAATACCAACCTCCGGAGGTCGAAATTTCAACATTACAAAATTAAAATACCGACCTCCGGAGGTCGGAATTTTAAAAATACAGAAATAAAATACCGACCTCCGGAGGTCAGAATGTCAACATTACAAAAATTAAAAATACCGACCTCCGGAGATCGGAATTTCAACACTACAAAAATAAAATTACCGACCTCCGGAAGTCGAAATTTTAAAAATACAAAAATAAAAATACCGACCTCCAGAGGTCAGAATTTTAACATTACAAAAATAAAAATACCGACCTCCGGAGGTCAGAATTTCAACATTACAAAAATAAAAATACTGACCTCCGGAGGTCAGAATTTCAACATTACAAAAATAAAAATATCGACCTCCGGAGGTCAGAATTTCAACATTACAAAAATAAAAATATCAACCTCCGGAGGTCAGAATTTCAACATTACAAAAATGAAAATACTGACCTACGGATGTCGGTATTCCAATTCTGACGTCAGGAAGTCGAAAATAATAATATATGAATTTTCCGACGTAAAATAAAAACTGACCTCGAGAGGTCAGTAAATACCGACCTCCAGAGGTCGGTATTGAATAGTAACCAAGCTTTTTCCGACCTAAGTTGGGATGTCGGTTTTAGGTCGGTATTTCAGGGAATACCGACCTCCGGAGGTTGGTATTTGTAGGTCGGTATTCACTGTTGTTTTAGTAGTGAATATTCAACCACAACCAACATACAAGTCATTTAAACCATATTAGCATATAATCATCACGTAAACCTTTACCTTCACATTAAGCCTTCAACCCAAGTAACCCTCAAGTTATACTTTGTGCAATGTATGGATAGCGTCCCACACAACCATCCACACCAAAGTACCACATTAAGGTCATAAAACATGAATTTACCATTCAACCTTTCCACCTCTACACAATAAAGCATATAAGAGACATAAACATTACATAAGTCACATCATCACATTAAAATCAACATCTAAGATAACTCTAAGTCATACTTGTGCAATATGCAAGTAGCATCCCATACTACTACTCACACTAGGTATTACTTAAGTCACTATAGACAAGGCACATTCACGCTCAACAAGTCATAGCAATGAAGTAACTCATAATACAATCCAAGTATAACATGAATCTTTACAATTAAAAATATAAGTCAACATTTTTCGTTAACTTCATTACATTAAGAGCACATTCATTCATTAGATATTAAATCAACCTTTTTCATTAGCAACATCATAAGAGCCCATTCATTTCATTTAACATTATAAAGGAACACACCACAACCTCTCTCAAGGCCTACTTGTGTAATGCATAGATGTCCGCCCATACCAATACCCATACTAAGTAGTGCATTCTTAAAAAGCCATAGTTCATTAACATTCTTTGTGGGGGTAAGCCTTAATCGACATAGACCATGAGAGATTGACATGGAATCCTGGTGTCCCCCTCACCGGATAAGGGGTTCCTACTTGCCTAAGGTAGGACCATTGTTCTTTAGCTTAAGTGGATCCACTAGCCAGACCTATGTGGGCACATAGTTAAGGGATAGGGACATTGCTACTAGATACCCCGCCTAAACTCACGGTTGAGCATCCATCTCACGAGGTTGCTACTAGATATCCCGCTTAACTCACGAATGAGCATCCACACCAATTCATATCTATTCGGTGCTTGGCATTATTCCGCACGGAGTACTTTACATGCATTACTTTAGTTCATTATGGGATAATGGATTGCTACTAGATACCCCTCAACTCACGGTTGAGCATCCATCTCAAACCCAACATTCACTAAAATGGGATATAGGGATAAACATACTCCGCCTCAACTTCCGAATGAGCATCCATCCCATCCCAATATTCCTTAATTGGAAAGCTCATATATTCAAAGATAAGAATATCCTTTCAACTAAGAATTCCATATTGTGAGAAAGTCCTTTCACAACATGTCTTTTCATTCATTAGAGCACAATTGAGAATAGCCTTTCAATAGACTCAACATTCATTAACATTATCATAGAACTTCATTCATTAGTCATTCATGAGTGTGTGTGAGTATGTGAGAATAGCCTTTCATATATAGCCTCATCATTCATACAATTTACTTCTAAACATGATTATATAACTCATTCATAAGAATCACACACATATAGTTCTAATCATATTCATACATTAACGATTCATTAATTCATGAGTGTCAAATTGAGAAATATCCTTCCAATAATAACATATTTACATTCTAGACAAGATCATCATTCTCTCATTGAAATCTCATGCATATCTTTCACATCACATTCATATATACAACATCATGATAATACTTACTCACACAATGACTTCAAGGCCATGATCACAATGTACATAGTAAGTGAACACCTTCACCTTTCAAGTGGATCAATATACAAAGTAAGTAAACACCTCCACCTATCAAGTGGATCAATATCTAATGCATAATTCTAACTCAACATGAAATTAGGTCATCATTTTGCCTTTCCAGGCCATGATCATAAGTCAACAAAAAACCTTTAATTAATACAATTTGGCTTGAATAGTGATTCAATTCAACAATCTAAATCAATTTAGGTATAATCCATCAACATTCAGTCATGATCATCAAACCCACTTCAAAAGGTACAATTTAGGAATTGAGAGAATTCATGTGTTCATAGAGTATTTTCATCATAAATCATCAATTCAACATAAAAACAATCATAATTTGTCATTAGAAACCATTTGAAAACGTTTGATGAAAGAACCCATGAGATTGAGTGAAAACCTAGATTTTCATGATTTAAAATCTTCTTTGAATTGGCTCCTTGAATGGAATTAGACGAGGATCAAGACTACCATACCTTTCTATTGATTCCCCACGAAAATTGAGAAGAAACCCCTTGAAATCCCCAACCCTAACTTGAACTTGACCTTGATCTCCATTGGAGTTTCTAGAGAGAAGACTTTAGGAGGGGAGGGGTTTTGATTTCCGGAATTTGAGTAATGAAATCTAAAATAGGTTTTAAAACTTTTAATAATCTTAAAATATGTTAATAAACCCAAAATAACCGTCCAAACATTTAACTAGCCAAGGGAGGAATTTACCAAACCACCATTGGCTTGGCCAACTTGGGCAGAAAACTGTGGCCATTCACGAGACCCCCATCCACGGACCATGGATAGGGTCACGAACCGTACTGTGTCCTCCGTGGTTCGTAGCTATGGCCTTCTTTGGGGGTCCTTGACCTACGGAGACCATCCACGGGGCGTGGATGGACCTAAGGGGCGTGGACCCCTTCCGTAGGTCACCCCTTTTAGGCCAACTTTCATCAATTGGGGCAGCCTTGGGGGTTAGACTTAGGGTCCTCCTCAAGGACCCGTAGTGTGGTCCTTGTGGAGTCGTCCCCTCAACCGTGGCTTGGGACAACATTCCACAACATGAAACCTCACTCAAACCTCATATCAACTCAAACACATACATGTTAGGCTCTAGTTGCACTTATTCATTTTTAGGGTCGTTACATTATCCCCCACTTAGGAACATTCGTCCTGGAATGACACTTAAAACACATAAAGGGGTTAACGACTCCAATAAGCAGCCCAACAAGCATGCAACCTTAAACACAACACACTAAACTAGGAGTAAACCTCAACTCCACATCAAACACACTCAATGCAATACAAGCAAGTAGGAGCTACATCAACAAACTCATTATGCACGAAAACTTCAACATTTCTCATTTCATTGGAGGAACTTCCTTCTCCAAATCACCTCATGCTCATCATAACAACATTACACATATTATGCAATTCTTCATAAAAGCATATTTAGGCATGCTCAACATTTAACCTCATGAAGCG
This sequence comes from Solanum gracilifrons, assembly GCA_029582605.1. Classification (NCBI taxonomy): domain Eukaryota; kingdom Viridiplantae; phylum Streptophyta; class Magnoliopsida; order Solanales; family Solanaceae; genus Solanum; species Solanum gracilifrons. The sequence continues at coordinate 6,848 of JAJOOH010005471.1, forward strand.
TATAGACAAATCATACTAAATGCTAAATAACATGAGGAACATAATTAATGAAAACTCATTTTCTCATTCAAACAAGAATTTCACGAGAACATGCATAACATAAGGAGACCATGGAAAAACAATATCACACATGACTCCACAACATGACACAGTCGAAGAAGGAACTCTTTGTCTTAGGCTTGAATAAGCACATAAAGAAAGATGTAGCGATATCGGAACTCTTAACAACCTTACTAGTCAACATACCATCCTTGACTTAGGAGTAAACCCAATTAAGTCTAACATGAACCCAATAAAGAAACCTTAACAGGACATTCACAACTTAGAAAAAACCATCAACATACCGGTGCCTTTAAACTAGGAAGGTGTCCTTATATGAGTCTACCACATTGGGTCTAAACTCCTCAATATCACCACACCTCGTAAGGTGACAAATTCAATCAAGCCTAACTCGTGAACATCAAGGACACTCAAAGGTCTTACCATCTAGGCATATTATCCCTCACTTGGGAGAAAACTTATACTAGCTCTTTTAAGCTTCACTTCATTCCATTCTAGGGTCGGAGAAAAACGTCACCAAACCTTCACACTCATCACCCAAGGTGATTCTACACCAAGCTGAATTACACTTCTACCCCTCTTATAGGAGACTACTCTCTCAACACTTCAAGTCATCACTTAAACACCACTATTCATCAACTCTTTTAACATACCTCAAAACACATCATAACATTCTACCAACATCACCCATAACCATAAACAACCCCTTCATACTAAAGTCAATATCACAATCTTCCATCTCACCTCTATCAAGTCATATAGCCATAGTTGGCTTCACAACCAACCTTTTCTCTCTCTCAACCCTTCTAGCATACTTCTTTCAGGTGGTCACACTCTGAAGACCATCATAACGAATAAGGGATAGACATTATAGAGTTAAACTCTATGGCATGACTTGAAGAATGAAGAAGTGAAACTTTGTTTGCACCCAATAGCCTCCTATTCATTAGGTGGCACACTTCACATTATGAACAAGACTCTACTAGATATATTTTGAGACATCCTAATACAATTCCAAAATCTTCGGATCTAATACCATGTTTGTCATGACCCGAAAGCACTCCCTAGTCGTAACACGGTGTACTAGACCTCAAAGAGGTCTAATACAAGCCTCATAGCATTCTTGAACATAAGAAAATAGGAAAAATAAAGAGGAATTTTAAATTTTTCTTTACAATCGAAAACATCTATCATTAAAAGAAAGCGGAAGACTTTCTAGACTATATATACTATGTCTTAAACTATCTAATACTTTGAATACAACATTGAGACTTTGCCCATATGAAAGCTTTGACAAAACTAAAAGACAGGAAGGAACAAAATGGGTATTGTCCTCGAGACTATGAGGACTCACCAACTCTTCATCTTCAAGCACCTTAGAAACCTACTCCTCAAGCATAGAACACCAATATCTCCAAACCCTACACTTTGGTAAAAAGGAAGAAGAAATATGGGTTAGCACATTAGATGTACTAAGTATGGAAGCCATGCAAAAACATGCTTAAAAAGGACATCTTTGTTCGAAAGTCATGATATATGCCTTTTTCGTCAAACCTTCATGAACATAAACATAAGAGGCATAATATTCAACCATAACCAACATACAACTCATTTAAACGACATTAGCATATAATCATCATATAAACCTTTACCTTAACATTAAACATTCACCCCAAGTAACCCTCAAGCTATACTTTGTGCAATGTATGGATAGCATTCCATACCACCATCCACACCAAAGTACCACCTTAAGGTTACCAAAAGTGAACTTACCATTCAACCTTACCACCTCTACACAACAAAGCATATAAGAGACATAAACATTACATAAGTGACATCATCACATTAAAACCAACATCTAAGACAACTCTAAGTCATACTTGTGCAATGTGCAAGTAGCATCCCATACTACTACTCATACTAAGTATTCCTTTGAAGTCACCATAGACAAGGCACAGTCATACTCAGCAAGTCATAGTAAGGAAGTAACTCATAATACAATCCAAGTATAGCATGCATCTTCACATTTAAACATATAAGTCAACATTCTTCATTAACTTTATTACATTAAGAGAACCTTCATTCATTAGACATAAATCAAACTTCTTAATTAGCATTATCATAAGAGCCCATTCATTTTATTTAACATTATAAAGGAACACACCACAACTTCTCTCAAAACCTACTTGTGCAATGCATAGATGGCGTCCCATACCACCGCCCACACTAAGTAGTGCATTATTAAGAAGCCATAGTTCATTAACATTCTTTGTGGGGTTAAGCCTTAACCGAAATAGAGCATGAGAGCTTTATATGGAATCCCGGTGTCACCCTCACCGGATAAGTGATTCCAACTTGCCTAAGGTAGGACCATTGTTCTTTAGCTTAAGTGGATCCACTAGCTAGACCTATGTGGGCACATATTTAAGGGATAGGGAGATTGCTACTACATACCCTGCCTCAACTCACGGTTGAGCACCCATCTCAACAGGTTGCTACTAGATACCAACTCACAGATAATCATCCACCCCAATTCATATACACTCGGTGCTTGGCATTATTCTCCATGAAGTACTTTACATTCATTAGTTTAGTTCATTATGGGATAAGGGATTGCTACTAGATACCCCACCTCAACTCACGGTTGAGCATCCATCCCAAACCCAACATTCACTAAAATCAGATATAGGGATTGTTACTAGATACTCCGCCTCAACTCTCGGATGAGGATCCATCCCACCCAACATTCATTCATTGGAAAACTCATAGATTCAAAGATGAGAATAGCCTTTCACCTAAGAATCCCATATTGTGAGAAAGTCCTTTCACAACATGTCTTTTCGTTCATTAGAGTACAATTGAGAATAGCCTTTCCATAGAGTTAACATTCAATAATGTTATCATAGAATTTCATTCATTAGTCATTCATGAGTGTGTGTGAGAATAGCCTTTCACATATAGCTTCATCATTCATACAATTGCCTTTTAAACATGATTATAACTCATTCATAAGGATCACACATATAATTCAAATCATATTCATACATTAACGATTCATTAATTCATGAGTGTAAAATTGAGAAATAGCCTTTCAATAATAACACATTTACATTCTAGACAAGATCGTCATTCTATCATTGAAATCCCATTCTTCACATCACATTCATATATACATCATCATGATAATACTTCAATTACTCACACTATGCCTTCAAGGCCATGATCACAATGTACATAATAAGCGAACAGCTCCACCTTTCAAGTGGATCAATATTCAAAGTAAGTAAACACCTCCACCTTTCAAGTGAATCAATAACTTTAGCATAATTCTAACTCAACATGAAATTAGGTCATACCTAGCCCTTTCAAGGCCATGATCATAACTCACCGACAAACCTTTAACTAATACAATTTGGCATGAATAGTGATTCAATTCAACAATCTAAATCAATTCAGGTATAATCCATCAATATTCATTCATGATCATCAAACAGACTTCGAAAGGTACAATTTAGGAATTGAGAGAATTCATGGGTTCATAGAGTATTTTAATCATAAAACATCAATTACAAATCAAAATAATCATAATTTATGATTAGAAACCATTTGAAAATGTTTGATGAAAGAACCCATGAGATTGACTGAAAACCTAGATTTTCATGATTTAAAATCTTCTTTGAATTGGCTCCTTGAATGGAAAATTAGCCAAGAATCAAGACTACCATACCTTGCTATTGATTCCCCATGAAAATTGAAGAAGAAACACCTTGAAATCCCCAACTCTAGCTTGAACTTGACCTTGATCTCTGATAAAGTATCTAGAGAGAAGACTTTAGGAGGAGAGGGTTTTTGATTTGGGGAATTTGAATAATGAAATCTAAAATAAGTTTTAACCCTTTTAATACTCCTAAAATATGTAAATAAAGCCAAAATAACCGTCCAAACATTTAACTAGCCAAGGGAGGAATTTACCAAAACACCCTTGGCTTGGCCGACTTGGGCAGAAAAAACTGTGGCCATTCACGAGACCCCATCCACCGACCGTGGATAGGGTCAGGGACAGTACTATCCCTCCCTGGTTAATGACTGTGGCATGCTTTGGGGGTCCTTGACCTACGGAGGCCATCCACTGGGTGTGGATGGACCTACGGGGCGTGGACCCCTTCTGTAGGTCACCCTTTTTTGGCCAACTTTCATCAATTGGGGCAGCCTTGGGGTTAGACTTACGGTCCTCCTCAAGGATCCCTAAGGTGGTAGTTGGGGAGTCTTACCTTGACATTTGACCCCTAAACCCCTCAACCATGGCTCGGGAGAACATTCCACAACATGAAACCTCACTCAAACCTCACACCAACTCACACACACGTTAACCTCTAGTTTCACTTATTCCTTTTTAGGGTAATTACAGGGATATAATGTAACACCCTTGAAATTAGTAGGCTAAAACAAGAGCTAAACGTGAGGGTTAAAGTAAAGAATGAAGGGCAAGGGCCAAGGGAATTGGGTAAGGGCCATGGCAAGTAGGGCAAGGCTGCCAAAATTGGCCAAGGCACTGCCCACCATGACAACGAGGTTCTTCACGACCCATGGTGGCCACCACGCCTCGTGGTTCCACCCATGGTGTTGTGGCGGTACCCTCCCAAATGCTGCCCCAAAAATGTTCCCCTTCACGAGCCACTTCACGGCTAGTGGTGACGACCATGTCCCGTGGGAAGGCTCGTGGGTTTGCCTTCACCTTGTGGGTGCCATGGCAAGTTAACATGGCTACTGGTCAAGGGACCAAAGGCACCACCATGGGCTGTGGTGCCCTTGATGGCTCGTGAACATGGGTGTGGTCTCTGGCACTCCATTTTAAAGTAGGGGTTATTTTAGGTAATTCCAATTTAAATGGTAATTAAATGAGGCCATTTTTCCTTATTTTATACACCTATATAAGTTATTTTAGGTCAAAATACACACATTAACAACATTATTTCCAAAACCCCATATTAAATCTCAAAAGTTAATCTTCCCTAAAAAAAATTTCTCCAGAAAACTCAAGGAAGAAAAATATGGAAATTGGAGCCTAGGGTTTCAAAGAGCATGGAATTTCTTCTCAATTTAGTGGAGATCCATAACTAAGGTATGGTAGTCCTTCATCCATCGATAGTTGTCATCCACCGATCCTTCAAACTCTCAATTTTAAAGTTAGAATATCCCTAAAAGCTAGGGTTTTGACTATAAGTCGTGGATTCTTTCAAAAATGATTTTTATGATTTAGTTACGTTATATTATGATTGAATTGAAGATTTTTTATGGTTTTATGATGAAATATCCCATGAATCCATGAAATCCCCATATTCCCAACTTATGACTTTGTGATGGGTTTGTTGATTATAGAACAATGCTATTGAGTTATTCGAATCATGTTATTATCTATGTCTACTGTAGTAACTCTAGATGTGTTGATTGAATGTGATCTATAGTCCTTGAAGGAAAAAGTATGAGAATTATGCATGATTATTAGGTCTATGAATATGCTTTTAGAACACTTTGAGAGTAAAGTGAATATGATTATGATCTAGTTGTTGTGTTGTTGGATAATTATCCTCATGTACGCACTTATGTATGAATATCATTTTGTGATGATTGAAAGTCTATTCTCATGAACACTTAATGAACATGATGTGAAATCTTTTCTCAAATAATGATGATTCTAGGGTTGAAAGGTTTTTCTCACATAATTGAATCTAAGAATAAGAATGACCACGGATGGTGATAGTTGCTCACGCATGATCTAAAGAGGTGTCTTGATTGTTATACCTTGAATCGGTATGCTAAGGGCACCCTTTCGTGTGTAGTTAAAGAACTATTCTAATGATGTATCTTGAATCGGTAGGCTAAGGGCACCCCTTTCATGTGTTATTGAAGAACTATCTTAATTGATGTAACTTGAATCGGTAGGCATGAGTGACTAATGAAGTATTCTAAGGCTTGTCTTGAATCGGTAGGCCAATGGTACCCCATTCATGAGGAGTCAATGAGCTATTCAATTAATGTACCTTGAATCGATAGGCCAAGGACACCTTTTCATGAGTAATGATGTTAACAGAGAATTAACTACTCCGTGGAAATTTAATGCTTAGCACCGAGTCAATATTGTGTGAGGTGGAAGCTCTCCCTAGTATTGTCGGGTTTCTAGTAGCAACTTCCTTATCCCATAAACTATGTTCCCACATAGGTGTTTAGCTAGTGGATCCACCTAAGCTAAGAGTATGGTTCTACCTTAGGCAAGTAGGCCAACCCCTTTTCGTTGTGGGGTAGACACCAGATTCCATGTTAAGCTCACATATTAGAATCTTTGGGCTTTTGACGCTCGTGGGAAGGAACATGTCTATCCTTCTCCTCTTCTCTTTCCTTCCAAGTGCCAATACGATCGTACAACTTTCTATCATGGTATCTGCAGCCCTCATCTCTATTGCGACCTTGGTTTCCACCCAGCCTTGGGTAGTTAGCACGATAACGTCCTCCTTGGTTGGCTAGAAAGTTCACTTCCTTATTGTACATTGCTTCGAACTTAGCCTCATCGGTGTTTACACCACCAATACCCATAACATTACCACTCCTAGTACCAGCACCCATGAATCTTGGCTAAGATGTCCAGCTGGGTCAGCATCTTTCCTTATGTTTCGGTCTCTTTCTTGATCTTTTTCAATCTTCTTTTTTGTCAATTTGTAATTAAGACGAGAGACTTCATCTTCGCGGGTGTACCATGCCTGGTTTATCATGGTCATGCCATCAAGGAGTTGGGCTGCTATTACATAAGGCGGTTGCATTAACATCCTGGAGAAAGTTGATTAGCCACTACCTTCTTCACCGAATCAACGGTTCTATAGAAGTATTGTAACAGTACGTTATCGGGCAGTACATGAGTTGGGCATTGCAGCACCATCTTCTTAAACCTTAGCCAAGTCTCATGGATTGGATCACCCTCCAAATGCTTGAAGCTTTGAATGTTGTCCCGAAGATTCATCATCTTCGAAGGTGGAAAGAATCACACTTGAAATGTGGTAATAAGCTCGTCCCACGAAGTGATAGAGTCTCTTGGCAACTCAGCCAACCACTTACATGCTTCTCCCATTAGATAAAATGGGAACAACCTCAGCCAGACCGATTCTTGAGATATGTTCTTAAAGGAGAACGATCCACAAACATCAACAAAATTCCTTATATGCTCATGGGGATCATCAAGAGCCAGCCCACCAAAAAAACCATTCAGTTGGAGGAGTTGCAACATGGTGCTTGTGATGTGAACCACATTGTTTCCTTTAGCTGGAGGCAAACAAATGGGACCAACACCACCCATTTGGTTAGGTTTATTGGTATCGTTGAGATTCTCAATGTCATCTTGGTGGCCCACCTGGCTACTATTGCTACCATTATCGCTCATTTCCTATGTTTTAACAACCAAAATAAAAACAAAAATTAAAAGTAAGTAGATTCAATTATAACTATAAAGAACACATTTCAACATCACCAAAAGAATTTCAAACAACACCACTCACCGGCAGCGGCGCCTTTTAATTTGACGTTTCAAGCATATCTCATCCAATTCTAGGTGTTCAACGATCGTAAATCAATATAAAAACCAACTAAATGAGTTGGGGTCGAATCTCACAGGAAGCGGTACGTGTTTCAAAATTCAATTGAGAAGCATAAATGCGGCTAAATCAGCCATAGGAATAAAAATTATCAAATAAAGACATCATTCAAATTAAGGGGTGACACGAATGTCAAATGGGGGGGGGGGTTGTTTTTGTTATCAACTACAAATAGTCTCAACATGAGGAATTAACAATAAGGAGATGGGTTCTTGGGATGTGATCTATTATAGGCAAATATAGACATAACGATAATTGCAACTATTAGTAAATAGCTAGATATGAGTGAGTAGGCTAGGCTATAAGGGAGGTAATTTTCTCTCAAGCAATTACTCTGAATCAAGTGTTTCTTTTGAACATCAACAAGCATGCAAATTAAGAGCAGCCCACACCTTAATCCATTCACTCTCTCTCGCTAAATATGTGGGATTGGAGTTAGGATTTACTCTCTCTAGCTATACCTAGAGCAACCCAATACCCACAAACCATAAATCAAAAACCTTAGTTCTAAAACCTTTCTCTCTCGCAAGCAAAGAACACAAACAAAGAACTATAGTTGCAACTACAATTCTTAAAAACCACAATTATTGATTGAACTCACTTTTAAATAAAATTTAAACTAACAATTAGCAATACCCATAAGCTAAATCAGCCCATAATCACATGATCACACCCCAAGAACTTGGGGTTTTAGCTAGACATTATAAAAAGGTTAAAAAAGTTACTAAATTGATTATCCATCAACTTGGTAAGAGTGATTTCGTATTTACAATGCTTCAATATGATGAATCTCAAAGACCAACTTCAAATTTCTCAGAACTAAATTTCTTCAATCCTTCAAAGCTAAGGTAAAATTCTAAAGAAAATTGTCTCCAAGTACTCACAAAATTAATAATACGTTCTAAGATGATAAGATTCGATACTAAACTTAATGTTCAAAAACGTATTTAGAGTCGCCGAAAATGTGCTACGAATGGTCAATCAGCGATGTATGTCGGGCTCGCCGAACTAGTCAGTGAGCCGCCCTTTGATCTCTTCCATAGCATTTCCCCTTGTTATTCAGCATCCTTGGGTTCTGTAAGTTTAGGCGATCTATCACTCTACCGCAGAACTATTCAGTGATTCACCAACTGCTCTTTTTTGTCGCCGATTTGGTTTTTTCCATCAGGGCTGGCACACTGAAACTTTAGGTGGTGGAACTAGCCTTTTTGCGATTCTCGAAACGCTCTTGGCGATCACCAGGCTTGCCTTTCTTTAATTCTTCAATTTGTTTTGTTCCTTTTTGAATGTTAGTATCCTTGCATTGTTCCTCAATCCATGTACCTAAAAATCAAGGGTTTTTTCATCAGTTTAATTCACAAATTAAGAATTTGAGGATTGTAAATCTATATAAACAAAGCACTAGATGAGTCCAATTCTCGGACTCATCATTCAAAAATGATCATTCCCATTCAAGCCACACTAGGAGACGATTAAGATCAAAAAACAGTTATATAATCACAAACATTAACTAAACATCCGATAGTCGATGAAATAAAATAAAACAAAAAATACAACCAAGAGGATAGGAATCAAGATATCGTCACCCCACCAAAAATATGAAACAATGTCTTCAATGTAAAAGAAAATTTGCATGTCTCAAAAGTTAATAAAAATAGGATGAGAGTCAAGATCCCCTTGTCAGGCTAAGACTGAAGCGAACAATATGTATTGGGGCTCTCTCAATTTGGGCATCAAAACCCGACTCTTCTCTAATGATGGGTTGTGATTTACTGAGTCCAATCATCGATGTGTCCCAAAGTGAACCCTCCGTGGCTACCTGGACTAAATCACCCTCAAGGTCCTCCTAATCTTCATACACCTCCACCTCATGAGTCTTTAACTCTTCCTCATCGGTATCCGACACATTTAACTCATCACAATCATAATCTATAGCAGCATCTCCGGACATTGTGGCCAAAGGGATGTAAGAAATAGTTAGAATCTCTGAACTACGTACCTTAGGAATGTCCACATTGCCACATAACATACAAATGTCTTTGGACTTCAGCTCATCCATAGCACGTCGAAGTCCCACAATATCAGACCACAAGGCCATCCAATCAGTGCCCTGACGATCACTTTGCTCACATGCCTCCACCCTCGTAGTCAGTAAATCTAACACTTGTCCATGAGCTGTAATCAACTAGTGCTGCTCCCATAACTTCTCCCTAATGAGAGCAAGTACAGTCTCAATATCTCGCTTAATAATTGAAGGTACAGTTGCCTCAGCTCTCGAAGCACGCACATTGGTCGAATGGGTGAGATGGCCCATTTAATATATTATGGCCTGAGTCAACATGGGGAGGGAGGTATCATTTGCAATAGAAGTAAAAAAGGGTGGAAGATCTAGGCATACATGTCGTCTCACTGGTCATAGTAGGAGGCAGAGTATTAGTCTCCATGGACTCTACATCGAAACCTAGGGATGTATCCATCGATGCTACCCTGCTCCTCTCAAACTCGTCTATTATATACTCCATCTCGATCCTTCGGATGTAAGTAGATAAGGTAGGAGTGACCTCAACATCAGTCTTGGCCACGAAGGAAACTCGATCCCTGAGACATAGATCACTTATCAGGACTGGAAAGGGTATTGAGGTGTGACTCTATTTGGCCCTCAATGCCATCTACTACACAATAATCGACCCCAAATTAAGACTCTCCCTATTAATAATGATGCACCTAGAAGTGCAACCTTCGAGTGTCAGAGGATGGACTCATTCAGCGACGGTATCAAGGTACTACTGATAAAACCAAAGCAGTACCGAGAACTAACATGAATATCCCTCTACTCAATAGAGACCCCTGCCTCAATCCATGGAGGTGGCACATTACATAATAATGGGGCAAACCACTGCTTTAAGTCGTCCAATAACTTGGTCTTGATCGTAGTAGTCAAGGGGCAAGCAAGTAACTCATTTATATCGGTCTCACTGCATTTTATCTTCTTCCAACGTACCTCAACAAACTTGAACAATCCCCCTCTCCAGCCTTCTTCTTCCCTTTCAAGAGTAGCCTGTTATAGCTCTCGTAGAACTATCAGACCCATGTAGGCACGTACGGACTCCTAGGATTTCTGAACTGCTCAAATATTTTGAACCAGAATGTGTCCAATACTACTGGATATCTGTCACTACCCTATTGGTGGATAACCCATTTTCCTATAAAATTATTCTTACATCGGCAACCATAAACCTGTTCATCGAGTGAGGCGGAGGTGCTTGGGCTACAGGCACTTCTGGTGCCTGTTATATTGCATGTACTAGATGTGGTGGTAATGTCGGGGGTGTCGATAGTCTTTCTTGATCGTGTAGTGCTTTGGACCATAACTCAACACTTGTGTACTTTACAGTTTGATCATCATCTAGTTCTCACTCTAAGATTGGAGTCTTTGACTCCAAATTTTTGCCACTTTCTGACTCATATGTAGTGAGGTAGGTTGAGTTAGTACCCATACGGTGGGAGATGGAGCTGCTCGAACTCAGCTCCGCTAGCTGTTTCCCTTAACCCCAACCACCTGTTTCAATGGGTTGAGGTTTAGTAGATCTTGGAGGTGCAATCTCCGCAGAAATTACCACTCTTTTTGCCCCTTTTTCGGGGTTTAGGACCCTTTGCTGCGACTTTTGGTCTAGCCAAATCTGTTAAAACAAGCATTAAAAAAAACGAATGTGGTTGCACAGGGCTAGTAAAATATCAAGATTCAAAAATGCATGAAAACTCATTGATTGACTCGACGAGATGCCGAGTTCATTCAGCGAGACTTACAGATCTGGCCCAAAATTAGAGAATAAAATATCAAAATTCAGCACAAAACGGCGTGACGCCGAATCTAATAGGCGAAGCAAAGGTAGCTCGCCAAAATTAAAGAGTTATTTCTGAAAACTAGGCTTTAGAAAGCAGAGATCAGATTCATTCAGTGAGTCACCGAGTCAACTTGGCGAGCACATGCATTTCAGCGAAAGTTACAGAACCAAACAACAATATTTTAGGGGCTCGACTAAACTGGCCAAAGAACCCATCCTGCCAAAATTTTACCCTGACTCCAAATTCTCAATGCATAACCTATGATAACCAAATTCAAGCCCCATTCTACGCAATTCATGACTAGACCACCATTACTTACCACGGGGTACTCCGACTTCCCCCAATTTAACTACATTCGGCAGAGCAATGTCTCTGCCCTTAAGAACAACATTACTCGATTCATCATTGGGCAAATTAAAGTTGTTTGGTGAAATTTGGGTTACTCAGGCTTCACCCATACCAATCCCAACATGCAAATCCGCAATTCAAACTATTAAAATTTGAAATCTAAACTCAATTAGACCAACACAAAATCTAACATGCCCGATTACCCAAGAATTTATTTAAAAATCAATTAAACACGCAAAGACACATTATATATCAAACAACTACACAAGCATGCTTAGAATATGACATGAAATTAAGGCTAATTCAGGATACCGACCTCAGACGTAGACACGGAAATGACAAGGGCAAAAGCAAAAATGCGCAATGCAATAAACTCGAATCACATAACGACACCCACAAAAAAATTTAGTAAAACGTAAGTTCTAATATGAAATCAAGAGAGCACAAGGGTTGAAAAGTTCAAAATAAGGATAGGTTTTTATTTAAAATGGTTGAAAGCCTTTGACCCTTCAGTTCGCACCTCAGTCGACGATCTTTATTAATGTCACCGATCAACTTGGCGACACGCCGAATAAATTTCTTTGTCCGCCGAAATTACTAGAACTCCAACCAGTTGGTTGGCCTAAAAGGCGATCAACATCGCATTCGCCGAACCACTCGACGAACTTTTGAGCTTGTCCATTATCCTATTTCTCCCAAACTTCAAATTTTCAACTTGCACATCCAGCAAGCGTTATTCAAATGCTAAAATGTAAAACTTGGGTTTCCACCCAATAAGTGCCTTATTTAATATCGTGGCACGACGGGGACATGGGATCATGTCTCATTTTTCGAGTTCACCAACGTATCACTTGGGAGCCCCCCTTTTGGCCTTGGATTTAAATGAGTCGAGATCTGACCCATTTGTGTTTCCAACGGCATAATAAATACCGATTGTGATGTGACCATTTTTTAAAGAGAACAGGCGTAATCTTTTATTTCCTTTAGTACCTTGTCCGATCCTTCAACTTTGTTCGGAATAAGAGTAAGCATATCTTTGTTGCGGACGTTTTTAGGATCATCCTTTGGCTCTTTTGCCTTAAGAGGCTCATGGGGAGGTACATAGAAATATTTTTCACCATCTCGATCCCTCTAATTTGTACCATGATCACGCACTTAACGATCTCGATCTCTCAAGCCATCATCTCGATCTCTATTCCAACCTTGATTCCTGCTCAGTCTTGGATTATTCTAAAGAGAACCCCCACCTTGGTTTTCTAAGAATCACACTTTTTCATTGTATATCGTTTCAAAGTCTGCTTCATTGGGATTCTTACCACTATTAGTGCCGACATGTTTTACAACACTGTATCCACTTTCCATGACATGCTTAAGAAATAGGTCCATTTGAGTCATCTTTTTGGCCTTGTTTTCATCTCGCTCTTGGTTTTGTTCCATTTGCTCCTTTGTCAGACCAAGGTTCAAAGGAGACACAAGATCTTCTCTAGTGTACGATGCACGATTACTTTTAGTCATCTCAACAAGAAGGGCTTATGCTACTAAATAGTTGTCTCATGATTCCACCTGAAATGACTTGGTATGCAACCCCTTTGTTGATTGTGCCAAGCCTTCAGTAAACATATTTCAACAATAGATTGTCCGATAGCCCATGAGTGTGTAACGACCCGAGAGCACCCCCTATCTGTAACATGCGTATTCGACCTATCGGAGGTATTATACAAGCCTTAGCATTCATTCACGACATAGATCACAAAATCACTAAGAATTTAAAACTTTTATTCAATAGAACCATAAGACTTCAAGTGTCATCAACATTTGAAAACATCAATACGCAAGCAGAACTACTACGTCTCTTTAGCCAATCTTAGACAAGAACTTAAAACGTACTAAGGGACCCGTCCCATTACAAATGAAATGAAACTTAAGTGTCTATTACAATGACTAGGAAACTTCTAAACATATTCCTCGAATCTTGAGGACATACCAAGGACTTGGAAGAGTGAAGCAATCCAAGCAACTCCAAAGCACAATCTCCTACTAGTTACCACAACCTACACTTGTAGCAAAATAGAAGAAAGGGGTTAGTACAACACATGTACTAGGTATGAGGATATTCAAAACATGCTAAAAAGGACATTTGTTCAGAAGTTATGCTTTCATGCCATTTTGATAAAATATCAACATATAGGAACCTTACAAGTCACAACCAAAAACACAAAGTCATATGCTTCACAATACCTCATAAACATACGTCACCCATTTACCTTTACCTTCTTGCCTTGGACCTCCACCTTAAGTAACCCTTAAATAATACATTTGTGCAATGTATGGGCAACGTCCCATACCATCACCCACACTAAGGCACCACCTTAAGCTCACACAAAGTGCACTTACCATGTATACCTCAACCTTCACCAATTAATCACATGAGACATATAAGCACATAAGCCAACAAGTCACTTCATAAAACTAGAACACTCATCAAATGTCATCCCAAGACTCACTTAAGTAAGACATGGTGAAGCAGCCCATACTACCTCTCCATACCACACCCAAGTGGTTCTTAAGGCTACACAAAAGAAGCTCTATTCACATCGCAACATAAGTCGTTGATTCAACTTAATGCATTTAGACAACTTCATTCACTAATGACATAAGATCATCACATACATTCCATTCAACACAAGCACTTACATTCAATTCATTATGACTCACTTTCACATTAGCATGCTCAAAGACCAACACTTTCATTAATTAGCCCAATAAGACTCATTCATTCATTATCATTACTAAGACACACCAAGATCTCCCTTTAATTTCTACTTCTGCAATGTCTAGATGATGTCCCATTCCACCACCTATCCTAAGTAGTACACCCTTAAGAGACCCTAGTTCATTCATTCATTAATGTGGGGGAAGAGCCTTAACCGACATAGACCATGGAGCTTGACATGGAATCCTGGTAATACCCTTACCAGATGAGGGATCCCTACTTGCCTAAAGTAGGGTCATTCTTTTAGCCTTTACGTGGTAGAGACCACTAGCTAGTCCTATGTAGGCACATAGTTAAGGGATAGAAGGATTGCTTCTAAGTACTCTCATCTCAACTCACGAAGGAGCACCCATCTTAAGAGTTGCTACTAAATACTCACATCTCAACTAACGAAGGAGTATCCACCCATCTTCATATCCTCCCACTGCTATACATTACTCCCCCACGGAGTTAAGCCATTCATTTCATTCATTCATTTAGGGATAAGGATTGCTACAAAGTACTCTCATCTCAACTCATGAAGGGGTACTAATCCTAACCCAACATTCATTCATTTAGGGATAAGGATTGCTACTAAGTATTCTCATCTCAACTCACGAAGGAATACCCATCCTAACCCTCATTCATTCATTAAGGAAGCTCTTAGATTCAAAGATGAAAAACCCTTTCATCTAGGAACCCCCTTTAAACTTACAATAGACCCAACATTCATTCAATAGCATTAACTCCTATTCTTTTCATTCATTCACACATTCTTTCATTCTTTTCATTCATTCTTCACTAGGTGTGAGAGTAGGTAAACAGAGTTTACTCTAACCTCACATTCATTATAAGTCATTCAAAGAAGACAACAACCAAACTTAACACATAAAGTCTCTTACACAAGGTCACCTTTCATACTCTTAGACCATACTCAAATTCACATCATATCACATTACCTTCACATAATCAACATTACTCAAAACAGCAATTATCCAACTTTGCCTACAAGGCCAGGATCACAACATGCTTATAAAGTAAACACCTTCCCACTTTCAAAGGGATCAAACCTCACAGTTCTAACGTCTACGACATATATATAATACTAGAATCAAAAATCTATTCACAACTTCATCATCATCATAAGCCTTAGGGCACAATTGCTCATTCAAGGCCAACATCCAATATAACATAAATGACCATCAATTCCTCATAATTCAATATAGAACAATACATAAATCAATAGCCCATAACTATCTACACATTAATATCACATTATTTACTCATAATCAATAGACCTACTTTATACCCAAAATTAGGATTTCAAGATATGCAAGGGTTCATGGAGTTTTTGATATTAAAACCATCAATATTAACGTAACTCATCATTTGAAATACTTTCATGCAAGAACCTAAGATTAGAATTGATATTGGGGTTCTTGGTGTTTTTGAAAAATATTGAAATCACTTTGATTTGGCTCTTTGATTGAAAGGAGAATCAACGATAAAATTCCCATACCTTTGTGATTAATTACCTTAGGAATTTGAAGATAAATCAGTAGGAACCCATCCCCTAGCTTGAAGCTTCATCAATGTCTTCCATGGAGTTCTAGAGAGAGAATTTATTTGAGAGGGAAGGTTCAATTTGGATAATGAGGTCTAATTCTAGGTTTTGGGGTTTTAACCGCTTAAAATATCCTAAAATAGGTAAATTAACCGTTTATAATAATTCCCCAAAGTACCCGAACTACCCCTCACTTAGTTGGACCTTTTAAACAAGTCAAACTTGAGTTTTATTTTCACAGATTTTGTCGGGAAACAACTCCGCGACGCGGAGATATTCTCACAAGTTTCTGGAAATTAAATTTTGAGACAGAAGAGTCTGCAACGCGGAACAAACTTTTGACCCTTGGTGGAGCTAGTCCCCCAAGGGTTGGGGTCCTTCTCGGGGACTTTTAGGGTGGTCCCGGGGAGTCGTACCTGAATGTTTTGACGCTAAAAACATCTATTAAGACACTAGGATCACCTCCACTGATTTTAGACTCCAAACAACACATAAAAACATGAACAACATACTAGAACACACCAACATGTAAAAGACTAGTTTTTGAACGTCTTGTTTGTCCCTTGACGCTTGACTTCCAAACTCTTTAAAACTTACTAAAAAGGCTATTCTTCATTATTCGAACAAGTAATTAATGCATATAACCCATGTGAGGCTCTACTTTATCCTACTTTATTTTGAGGGGTGTTACAATATCCCCCACTTGGGAACATTCGTCCTCGAATGACACTTCAAACATTATTGAGTAAAGACTCTAGGATTAGCAGCCCACAACAAGCATGGAATATCATTACTACTGCACACATCAAGGAGGAAACATCAACTCCACATAATAAGCATTACAACAAGATTTTCATGCAATTCAAGGAAGTAGGAATAACATCTACCACTCAATATGCACAAAACTTTACCATTTCTCATTTTTTTTTGGAGGAAATCCCTTCTCCATAGCATATCATGCTCATTAAAAAATTTATAGGCTCACCTTATAATTTCTCTCAAAAGCATAATCATGCAACATCAAGATCACATCAAGGCATGCTCAACTAGGCATCTCATGGAGCAATTTAAACAATTCTTCATAAATGCATATAAATCATGAGGGACATAATCAAGAGAACTCATTTATTTATTTAAACAAGAATTCAACTAAAATATGCACATCATAAGGAGAACATGGAAGCTCAATTCACATTAGACTCCAACATGCAACATGCTACTAAGAACTCTTTGTTTCAAGCTTGAACTAGACTAGAAGGAAAAGATAAGGATATCAACAACCTTACTACTCCACTCATCATCCCCCACTTGGGGTAAACCCATCTAAGGTTATCATCAAACAACAAATAAAATTGACTTACCTTCATTTGTTCCCTTATCCTTGTTAGCTTGAAGCGTAAAGAAACGGTTCCTCTTAGGAGCATTTGGATCCGGGCCATCATGAGCAATTTGATTGATCTCTTTCCTTTCTACCTTAAGTGTAGGGCAATATCTCATCTTATGACCCTTACTCCCACATCCAAAGCATCCATTCATACCGGCAAGACACTTGCCCAAATGTTGCTTTCCACAAGTAGGACACCTAGGCATCTCAAAAGTAGAACAACCTCTATTCCCTCTTTGAGGTTTAGGGTAAGACACCCTATCATTGTTGACGATTGAAGAATCTTGGTTATAGAGCCTCTTCTTAGACCTAGATTGGTTTTGTTCACCGGCCTAGCCCTCTTCATATCTCTATTCATCTTTCTAAGCTTCGTCTCCTCAAGTTGTTGAGCATAAATCATAAGCCCAGAGATATCCATATCATGATGAAGCATGGCCGTACGATACTCTTCTTCAACCAAACCGGAAACCCCCATCACAAACTTATTCATTTTAGCCCTAGAATT
Source organism: Solanum gracilifrons (assembly GCA_029582605.1). NCBI lineage: Eukaryota > Viridiplantae > Streptophyta > Magnoliopsida > Solanales > Solanaceae > Solanum > Solanum gracilifrons. The sequence continues at coordinate 24,947 of JAJOOH010005471.1, forward strand.
TGCTACCAAGGTAGGAGCATACTTAGAGAATTGGGTAAAATTGAGAGAGTATTCCTTCACACTCATATTCCCTTGACGTAAGTTCATGAACTCAACCAACTTTTTCTCCCTCAACTCTAAGGGGAAAAACCTATCAAGAAAGGCCATTTTAAACTCTCCCCAATCTATTGGGTCAGCCCCTATGGGTCTCTCATCCCTCCATTTCTCAAACCACACTTGAGCTACATCCTTGAGTTGGTAGGAAGCCAACTCCGCTTTCTCCCTAGGAATCACTCCCATTGCATTCACAATCTTAAACACCTCATCTATAAAGTTTTGTGGGTCCTCATCTACCTTAGAGCCAAAGAAGGTAGGAAGATTCAGCCTTATGAAATCCTTTAACCTTGAGGCCACGGTACTCTCAATAACATTCACCCTAGGCCTCACATCTCTATTTGCTTGAGTAGTCATGGCACGGGCTAGGGAGAGAGAAGCCTCTTTAATCTCCTTATTAGTCATATCCGGGGGAACCACCGGAACCACATTCCCTTGCCCACCTAAAGGAGCTTTACCATCTTGCACTCCTTGGGGAGGAACTCCCCCATCATCTATCTCCTCTTCCGCTCTCCTCCGGTTTGCCCTCGTATTCATATCCTATAAACACAAGAGACGAATTAGGAAAAAGACACTTATAGACCAAACTCTAAGGCACGACATCAAGAATAATTAAAGAAAGTGAAATTTCTATCGTCCTATAGCCTCTTGCTCATAGACGTGTCGCGACTCACACCGATATACAAGACTCTACTAGACGTGGCTTTCGAGAATTTGAACCTAAAAGTAATCTTTAAAACCTTATGCTCTGATACTAAGTTTGTAATGACCCGAGAGCACCCCATGCCGTTACATGCGTATTCAACCTCTCGGAGGTCTTATACAAGCCTTAGCATTCATTCATCGCATAAATCATAAAAATCACTAAGAAATTAAAACTTTTATTCAATAGAACCATAAGATTTCAAGAGTCATCAACATTTGAAAACATCAATACGCAAGCGGAAATACTAAGTCTCTTTAGCGAATCTTAAACAAGAACTTAAAACGTACTAAGGGACACGGACCTTTACAAATGAAATAAAACTTAAAAGTCTATTACAATGACTAGGAAACTTCTAAACATATTCCTCCAGTCTTGAGGACATACCAAAGACTTGGAAGAGTGAAGCAATCCAAGCAACTCCAAAGCACAATCTCCTCCTAGTTAACACAACCTACACTTGTAGTAAAATAGAAGAAAGGGGTTAGTACAACACATATACGAAGTATGAGGATATTCAAAACATGCTAAAAAGGACATTTGTTCAGAAGTTATGCTTTCATGCCATTTTGATAAAATATCAACATATAGGAACCTTACAAGTCACAACCAAAAACACAAAGTCATATGCTTCACAATACCTCATAAACATACATAACCCATTTACCTTTACCTTTTTGCCTTGGACCTCCACCTTAAGTAACCCTTAAATAATACCTTTGTGCAATGTATGGGCAACGTCCCATACCATCACCCACACTAAGGCACCACCTTAAGCTCACACAAAGTGCACTTACCATGCATACCTCAACCTTCACCAATTAATCACATGAGACATATAAGCACATAAGCCAACAAGTCACTTCATAAAACTAGAACACTCATCAAATGTCATCCCAAGACTCACCTAAGTAACACATGGTGAAGAAGCCCATACTACCTCTCCATACCACATCCAATTGATCCTTAAAGTCTACACAAAACAAGCTCCATTCACATCTCAACTTAAATCGTTGATTCATCTTAATGCATTTAGACAACTTAATTCACTAATGACATAAGATCATCAGATACATTCCATTCAACATAAGCACTTACATTCAATTCATTATGATTCACTTTCACATTAGCATGCTCAAAGACCAATACTTTCATTAATTAGGCCAATAAGACTCATTCATTCATTATCATTACTAAGACACACCAAGATCTCCCTTAAATGTCTACTTGTGCAATGTCTAGATGATGTCCCATTCCACCACCTATCCTAAGTAGTACACCCTTAACAAACCTTAGTTCATTCATTCATTAATGTGGGGGAAGAGCCTTAACCGACATAGACCATGGAGCTTGACATGGAATCCCAGTAATACCCATACCGGATGAGGGATCCCTACTTGCCTAAGGTGGTGTCATTCTTTTAGCCTTTACGTGGTAGAGACCACTAGCTAGTCCTATGTGGGCACATAGTTAAAGGATAGAAGGATTGCTTCTAAGTACTCTCATCTCAACTCACGAAGGAGCACCCATCTTAAGGGTTGCTACTAAATACACACATTTCAACTAACGAAGGAGTATCCACCCATCATCATATCCTCTCGGTGCTAGACAGTACTCCCCCACGGAGTTAGGACATTCATTTCATTCATTCATTTAGGGATAAGGATTCCTACTAAGTACTCTCATCTCAACTCACGCATGAGTACTTATCCTAACCCAACATTCATTCATTTAGGGATAAGGATTACTACTAAGTATTCTTATCTCAACTCACAAAAGAATACCCATCCTAATCCTCAATCATTCATTAAGGAAGCTCTTGGATTCAAAGATGAGAAAACCTGTCATCTAGGAACCCCATTAATTTAAAGGAGTACTTAATGAGACTATCCTTACAATAGACCCAACATTCATTCATTCACACATTCTTTCATTATTTTCATTCATTCTTCACTAGGTGTGAGAGTAGGTAAACATAGTCTATCCTCACCTCACCTTTATTATAAGTCATTCAAAGAAGAAAACAACCAAGCATGACACAGAAAGTCTCTTACACAAGGTCACCTTTCATACTTTTAGACTATGTAGAAATTCACATCATATCACATTACCTTCACATAATCAACATTACTCAAAACAACAATCATCCAACTTTGCCTACAAGGCTATGATCACAACATGCTTATAAAGTAAACACCTCCCCACTTTCAAAGGGATCAAACCTCTCAATTCTAATATCTACAACATATATATAAAATACTAGAACCAATAATCTATTCACAACTTCATCATTATCATAAGACTTAGCTCACACTTGCCCATTCAAGGCCAACATCCAATATAACACAATTTACCATCAATTCCTCATAATTCAATATAGAACAATACATAAATCAATAGCCCATAACAATCTACACATTAATATCACATTATTATCTTATAATCAATAGACCCACTTTAGACACAAAATTAGGAGTTCAAGATATGCAAGGGTTTGTGGAGTTTTTGATCTTAAAACCATCAATATTAACATAACTCATCGTTTGAAATACTTTCATGCAAGAACCCAAGCTTAGAATTGAAATTGGGTTTTTTAGTGTTTTTGGAAAACATTGAAATCACTTTGATTTGGCTCTTTGATTGAAAGGAGAATCAAAGATAAAATCCACATACCTTTGTAATTAATTTCCTTAAGAATTTGAAGAGAAATCAGTAGGAACCCATCCCCTAGGTTGAAGCTTCATCAATGTCTTCCATGGAGTTCTAGAGAGAGAATTTATTTGAGAGGGAAGGTTCAATTTGGATAATGAGGTCTAATTCTAGGTTTTGGGGTTTTAACCACTTAAAATATCCTAAAATAGGTAGAGTAACCGTTTATAGTAATTCCCCAAAGTACCCAAACTACCTCTCACTTAATTGGACTTTTCAAACAAGTCAAACTTGTGTTTTATTTTCGCAGATTTCATCAGGAAACAAGTCCGCAATGTAGAGGTGTTCCCACAAGTTTCTGGAAATTAAATTTTGAGACAGAAGAGTCCGCGACACGTCCGCGACGCGGACCAAACTTTTGTCCCTTGGTAGAGCTAGTCTGCGACGCGGACATGCTCCCTCTATGCACATTCTCAAGCTGCCTTGACAGTTTGTTTGGCCAAGGATTGGGGTCTTCCTCGGGGACCCTTAGGGTGGTCCCGGGGAGTCGTACCCGAACGTTTTGACCCTAAAAACATTTATTAAGACACTAGGATTAGATCCACTGATTTTAGACTCCAAACAACACATATAAATATGAACAACATACTAGAACACACCAACACGTAAAATACTAGTTTTCGAACATCTTGGTTGTCCCTTGACGTTTGACTTCCAAACTCTTTAAAACTGACTAAAAAGACTATTCTTCATTATTCTAACAAGTTATTAATGCATAACACCTATGTGAGGCTCTACTTTATCCTACTTCATTTTGAGGGGTGTTACAAAGTGGGACATTGGAGCAACAAATTTTGGAAACTTAACCATGTCTCATGGATAGGTTCTCCATCAACACACTTGAAGTTCTAAATGTTATCCCTCATCTTGACCATCATCGAAGGAGGGAAAAAACTTTTGTAGAACACCTCAGTTAGCTCCTCCCAAGAAGTGATTGAATCCATTGGTAGCTCGGTCAACCACTTCCTTTCTTCCCCCATTAGAGAAAAGGGAAACAAGCTCAATCGGACTAAATTTTTAGTGATGTTCTTGAAAGAAAATGGCCCAAACACATCCAAAAAGTTTCCTATGTTGTCATGAGGGTCTACATGAGCGAGTCCTCCAAAGAGACACCGCATTGTGCTATTCAAATGAAACACCGCATTTCCCACAGTCGAAGGTAATTAAATAGCACCCCTATTTCCGAACTGATCCTTATTGACATTGTGCAGATCCACGATGTCATTGTTGTTCCAAAGTTGGCTAGAATTGTGTTGTTATCAACCTGGTCTTTAGTTCTAAGAAGCTTTTCTCAAACTCATCTGACCACTAAAACCTAACCTTTTTATGATTCAACTTGGTCAATGGAGCAGCTACAAATGAAAATCTTTCAACAAACCTGATCTAGTAATCAGCCGAACCTAAGAATCTTATGATATCATTCGGAGAACAGAGTCTAGGCTAGTGTTGTAAAACCTCAATTTTCTAAGAATCCACTCTGATCGTTTTGTTGGATACCAATTGACCAAAGAAAGTGATTGAATGTACCCAGAATTCACATTTGTTGAACTTAGCAAATAACTGGCAATCTTTGAGGGTTTGCAGAACAACCCTTAGATGAGTCGCATGCTTTTTGTCATTCCAAGAATAAATGAGGATATCATCAATAAAGACGATGACGAACAAGTCCAAATACTATTTGAACATCTTGATCATTCATTCCATGAAAGCTTCATGAGCATTTTTTAGTTCAAAAGACATAACTACAAATTCATAGTGACCACACCGAGTCCTGAAGGCTATCTTCAGAATGCCACTATCACTGACTATGAGCTGATTATAGCCGGATCTGAGGTCTAACTTATAAAATCAACTAGAACCATGAAGTCGATATATGAAATAATCAATCGCGGGGATGGAATATTTATTCTTTATTGCGACTTTATTCAACTGGCATAATGCACATCCTGAGAGAATTATCCTTCTTACGAACAAATAACGCTGGAGAACCCCATGGACAGATGTTGGGTCTAATAAAGGCCTTATCCAGAAGTTCTTTCAATTGTTCTTTCAACATCTTAAACTCAGCTTGAGCCATTCTATAAGGAGGAATCGAAATAGGTTGGGTATCTTGAAGGAGTTCTATTTCGAAGTCAATTTCCTTTTTGGGACGAACTCCACGAAGATCTTTTGGAAACACTTCTTGATACTCATTCAACACTAGTACTAACTCAAGAATTGGGATCTCAGAATTTAAATCCTCAACCAGAATAAGACGATATATATACCCTTTGGAAACCATTTTCATGGCCTTAAGGCAAGAGTTAAATTAACCTACAAGAACTGAGTTTCTACCTTTCCACTCTAAGACTGGATCCTTAGGAAATGAAACCAAATACCCCTATTTCTACAATCGACTGAGGCATAATAAGAATGTAACAAATCCATGCCTTGAATGATATCAAAATCTATCATTTCTAGTTCTACAAGGTCTGCCGAGGTGACTTTCTGGGAAACTGTGATAGGACAATTTTTTTATACCCGTCTAGGTCACCAACTTGAGTAGAGACTGATAAGGGTTCTAGGAGAGTTTCTCAATTGACACCGAAGCTTACTGCTATATAATAAGTTACAAAGAAAGAGTAACCCTGGATCTAACAATTCATAAACATATAAATAAATGACTTGTAACGTACTTGTGACCACATAAAGAGAATCTTTCTTGTTTTGTTGACCTTTAAGAGCATACAACATGTTCTGGCACTGACCACCACCTGTACAAGATGAGGTACCTTGCTAAGTGGGGCGACCTGCTTGACCTTCTGCAGAGCTGGCCTGATTATACGAATGAGTGTCTCTACCACTCTGAGAATTTTCAATGCATTCCTTCACTATGCAGACTAGCTCACCACACCCAAAGCAATTTCCACTACCGGCCATGCACTCACCCTAATGGTTCTTACCACACTCCTTACATAGTGGATCAGTGCAACCACTAGTAACTGTACCTTGGGACTTAGAGACAGGCGCTTTATCCTATTGATCCTTCTTGAATTTTGGCACTAGGAAACTAGTAGAAGATGGAGCTAGAGCTAAATTATTCTAACAAAACAGAGAGTAGCTAAAGTCACCGGTCCTAACCCTCTTATTGTCTCCTCCAGTTTCTTTGATTTTCTCTTCCTCAATCTGCTGATTATAAGTGACCAACCTGGAGATGTCCACTTCCTTAGTATGCTTAGTCGTCTTGCATTCCTTTGCCATATCATCGGACAAACCATACACAAACTTGCTCATACAAGCTCTACAGTCAACTACTATCGGTGGAACATACTTGTATAGTTGTGTGAACTTGAGCACATAATCCTTCACATTCATGTCATTGTGTTTCAGATTAATAAATTCCTGGACCTTGACCTCCCATTGCTCAAATGGGAAAAACCAGTCCAAAAAAGCAGTCTTAAAAAGATTCCAATTCACCAGACCTACATTAGAACCACAAGATTCCTTCCACTATTGGTACCAAATGTACGCCACTCCATTCAACTAATAGGTGGCAAAGTTTGAACTCTTGATTGGAGTGACACTTGATATACCGTGAGTTTATGGTATTTTTAATACATTTCACTTAAGAGTTGTGTGTGTCTAGGGCCTTTTTGATATTGGTTTTATGTGTTTTTATCATGTTTCGCAGGAAAGATGTTTAGGCACAAAAGTAAAGAGACAACTAAAAGAAATGCAGAACACGACATCTACGGAGGTGATCTACGGACCGTAGGTCCATTGACGCTCCGTAGATGGTGACCGTAGATCAGCAGGCAAGGCATGGAAAACAACTCAGGGAAATCTGACCAAGTGTGGAACCAGGTGGCCATTGACGGTTCGTAGATTGATCTGCGGACCGTACTGGTGATCCGTAGAATGATACTGCGAGGGTTCCAATACCTGATATTTGAATATTCTAAGTGTGGAGCTACGGAGAGGGATTAAAGAACCGTAGATCGATCGACGATCTATGTTGGAGTTCCATCGTTTGATTCAGAGAAGCTGATTTTTAGGAAGCTGAAATATTTTCTAAGTCCTGGCTGACAGAAGGGACTCGCGGACTGTAGATCCATTGACGGTCCGTGAGTTAGTCTCATGGAATGAAAACGCGTGCCTAAAAATCTTTCCTTATTTTGTTTCCCTTTTAATTTAGGACTTGTTTTCTATAAATAGGGCATGTAAACCTCATTTTTTAGGGTTAAATTTTATTACTTTTATTCTAGTTCTTGACTTAGGAGATTAACTTGCAACTTTACCAATTCCTGATTTCCTAAGTTTTGTTTGATGATTTGAGTGTTGCAATTCAAGTTGAATATCTGGGTTTATTATTTTTCTTACGTAAGTTCATAATTCTTTCATCTAAAACAATGAATTGTGTTCATATGATTATAGGTAACTAAACTCTACAACTAGGGTTGTTGGAACCATGAGCGATTAACAAAGTATGAATAGTCACTAAGCAATTCTTCAATAGTGTTGTTGAATGCATTGATAATTCTTTCGTTTAGAATTATTTTTAACGAGTGCACGCATTAGAACTCGCCTTGTTGCTACTTGCCGGACCAAGGAGGTAATCAACAAGAAAAGAATTATCAACATAGATTTAGTGTG